>JAMKCH010040729.1:0-13024 GCA_023653785.1 Ophioderma brevispina | reverse complement strand
CATGTATAACTGGCGTTAATCTACTTGTCAGAAGTCTATTTTGTGGTATCCCACCAGGGATCAATCTTGGGCCCACTCTTGTTCATGTTATATTTAAATGACCTTCCATCTTATGTATCGAATGTCAATGTCAGTATGTACGCTGATGATACAGCGCTATACTATAGTTCTAACGATATTAACGACATTTTTGCAAAAATAAATGATGATTTGGAAAAGGTCATACTGGGTTGATAAGTAATAATTAAGCTTGAATGTTAAAAAAACCGAATACTGATAGTTGTACACCTCAAAATTTATCACATCTTGTTGATAGTGATTGGATATTAAAATTAAGGGACAACGTATTAGAGAGTTAAGGTACTGGTAACACCTAGTGTAATTTTAGACGAAACACTATCGTGGAGTAAACATGTTTGAGTATATAAAAGTAAGAAAGTTGTCCCGGTTATACTATTTACGTAAGGCTAGTAACTTGAATTCCAAAAAATATCCAATGTTTACTGTATAATCTATTATCGCTCCTCATTTTAACTATTGCAATTTGGTCTGGGGTACGTGCAATCAATCTATTTACAATAAGTTGCAGGTGTTTTACAAAACAAGCAGGCTAAGATTATTATGGCTGAGCGGTATGCTTCAAGTACACAACCATAAATGATTTGAATTCGGATAATTTAAATGTAAGCTGGCTCATAATTGAGCAATACCATGTTCAAAGCCTGTTAATAATCTGCTCCCAAGACATATGTCGTAGATTAGGGAAAAGTATATGAAATACAATAGGAAGCAACAATATTTTATACATGGATAACCCACATACAGAATATAAAAAGAGAAGTTTTACTGTACAGAGTGCTAAACTGTTGAATTCCCGTTATTTTTTTTCCCTTCTTCCCTCATTCCTTGATCTTGCCAGGTTTAAGCAAAAGCTGAAATTGCATTTAATGTTTTGGCAATGTTTTAACCTTTTGAACTAATTGTATTAAACTTTTTGTCTGTTCCTATATTATTTTTTTGTTCCCAGTAGTTTTTCATATTAACACTTGATTATATTTTTTAATCTTCAAATGTATGGTAAATTAGTATGCACTCCTTCTATTATTTGTAGGTGTTTATGTGTGTGAGGGTGTGTGTTGTGTGAGTTGTGTGTGTGTAGTGTGAGAGGGTGTGGTCTGGTGTTGTGTGTGGTGTGCGTGTGTTGGGGTGTGTTGTTATTGTGAGAGGGCGTGGTGTGGGTGTGTGTGTGTTGTGAGAGAGAGAGTTGGGTGGTTGATGTGGCTGGTTTGGGTGTGTGCGTGCGTGCGTGTACGTGGCGCGGTGTACCTTTATGCTGCATGTGCGGTGGCATTTGTGTTGTGTGATTGTGTGTGTTGTGTTGTCTGTCTCCCTGTGAGGTTCAGTATGATCAGTATGGTTTGGTGTAGGTGATGTTTTCATGCTAGTGGGTTTTTATTTTAATGAGCAGATTGTTTTAATCTTGTGGGATGAGTCATGTATATAATATACCAGATCGGTGGTCTATAATGACTTGTTTTATTTATGACGAAATGTATTTCAGGTTGTCATAATCGTTTTTATGGTATTTTTTTGTTAATAATACTTGTCTTAATTTTTATCTGAAATGTATATAACTTCTCTTATCTGATATTATCATATATTTAATTGTATATTGCTTTTAATTTACTACTATGTTTTTTTTATAACTCTGTACACGGACATGTGGAAGAACAATTTTAATTGATCATGTTTTACTGTGTTTAAATAAAGATATTATATTATTTATAGTATAGAAAGAACCCTACTACAGAACTACTGTTTCTTCCAAAATTGCCATTTCTAGCTTTGAGATCAGTGACCATGTTAGAATAACCATATTATTTTTAAAAAGGTTACCTCAAATTGAATTATTTTTCATTGAAAAGATGATTTTTATAACTTAAAAATGAGGTCCCAATCGAATCTGTAGGCCAAATAGTAGCGAAGATATCCTGGGCCAATGTTGTGTTTGCCTTTTTACTTCTCAATTTTAGTGACTGGGGATTGTCCAATTCGCTGTCCATTGAATACTGTCAAAATGTATGACAAGGCTCATTTTTTTAGAACATGGAGAAAGGATTTGTCCTTTAGGCCAAGGGCATTGAATTCTTAGTTCCTGTTGGGCACGCATAAGATTTCTACTTGGTTTGCAAATATTTTCATATTTTGTGAAAAAATCTTTTCTTTGAAACGATGATAATTAAAACATATTTTCAGTTGCTCAAAATATTCACATCCCTTCCTGTTCATTTTAAGGCATTATTGTTTCTTGGGAGGGGTGTTACAGTATACCATTAATAAATACTTGGGTGGCAAAATGCTGAACTGATTTTTAGTTTTGAAGAAATCAACCTTCAAATACCTCTGTTTGGTTATTAGGCACTTTTTAAACTTTGTTTTATGTAATAATAGGTTATTAGTGTATTCAAGATGCCTTTTTTAGATTTAATATGAAATGACAGTAATATGAATGACAGTAAATAATGAATATGAAATCGGACCTCGTCGCCTTTTAAAAATCTCCCACAGGGAAACTAAGAATCAACTTCCATTGGCCTTATGTAGGTGCATATTTTCCAAAACCATCCCTGCTATCACTACTGATTGTTCCTGTATCAAAGATTAGGATTATTTTTTTTGTTTCCTTCATATATAGGGTTAGGGGTTCAATTCAAAATTTCTCATTTTCCCCATATAAGATTACACAGTTAAGAAGGTGACTGTGATCACATGTTTTGGTTTGAAGGGAGAGCCCTCTATGAGAGAATGCGGTGATTCTTACCGTGTCCAACGCCAAAGATTGCCTACTGCAGGGACCTCCTGCACATCACATTAACACGTGTACAGAGAATGGAAGATCGAAAATGCTAATTAATTAGCGATAGTAATGATCCCCACTAATGACAATTGACAATAGAAAAATTTACCGCACACATGTGACAAACTTCGGGAACAACTCGGGCCCTTCCCCAGTGATGTACCGACCTCAGCTGGGTCAATACGCCTGCGCGATGTGATTCTGAAACTTGAAAATTGGCGTGTGCTTAGGCCAGGAAATGAAAAGTTTTTAGATTTGCGTCCGCCGGCCCGAATGCTCCAAAACCTGCCGCCGAAAATTTTCATTATTTAAAAAAATATTCATATTTGGATAAAGAGCTCTCATCACAAAAAAATCAAGTTTTAAATCATCAACAGCTGGAAAAGGTACAATACGCCAAAAAACAATAGGACTAATCAATGCATGCAGGTCTCTGAATATGACACATCTCTTGATGTGATTGATCCGTCAGCTCTGGCTGGAAACTGTGAACTCGCAAAGGTCAACCATGAAAATGTACCATAATGAATAAGAATAATGCTCTGGACGGCAAATCTAAAACTTTCATTCTCATGGCCTTAGTTTCCAAGTTCAGTACGGTACCGGGGTATTATGAGTATAAGGCTGAGATGTCGACCCCATGTCAAATGCAGGGGGGGCTCTCACATGGGTTGAAGTATGGGTATGTGCCGCTCTTAAGACCCTTCTTTGTCCGGATATGTTTCGCTCGAGTTAGGAAAATTTTCAATCAATATTGGATAACTAGCGGGGAGCCGCGGGCCCCCGCTAGCTGAGGATACCCGTTAGATCAGTATACGGGAATGTTTTCAGAAGGACTGTATTCGACCTAATTAGCAGTCCGGACTTTAATCAGTTATTAAGTGTCAAGTTACTGAAATAACTGATCCCTGGATGACTTTTGACCCCCCAAAGACCCATCGAAAAACTGCCCACCAAACCTCGTATGGCAAAAACTCTACCACCATACCAAAAACTCATGCCACATGCGTCAAAGCCCGGCCAAGTTTACCCAAGAATGACCCCTGGATGACCTTTGGACCCCAAATGATCCTCAAAATCGTGACCCCTGACTAGTACGCGAAGTCTACCACCATACCAAAAATCATATCCAACGTCAAGCACAGCCAGTTACCACAAATGATGACCCTTGGATGACCTTTGACCCCAAAAGACCCCTCAAAACGTGACCAATAAAACCGTACGGGTGACCACTTACCACCACACCAAAATCATATCCATACGTCAAAGCACAGCCAAATTACCCAATAATGACCCTTGGATGGACCTTTGACCCCCAAATGAGCCCCCGAAAACTGAGTGACCACTGAACTCGTACGGCAAAAACTCTACCACCACACCAAAACTCTATCCATACGTCAAAGCACGCCCAAGTTATCCAATGACCCCTGGATGACCTTTGACACCCAAATGACCCCTCTCGAAAACGTGGACCCTAAACTCGTACGGCAAAAACTCTACACCACACCAAATATTCAAATCCATACGTCAAAGGCAACAGCCTAGTTATCCAATAATGACCCCTGGATGACCTTGGACCCCCACATGACCCCTCGAAAAAACATGACCACCAAACCTCGTTACGTCGGAGCGCTCTACCACGCATACCAAAATTCATTTCCGTATGTTAAAGGACGGCGAAACACATAGCCGGACAAACAAACAAAGTTGGTTTTTTTAGTATATAGACTTGTGAATGGGAGGTTCTAAATTGTATTTTTTAAATCAAGTCTGCTGTACAAGTGCACATACAAGTACACTTATTTGCCATGGCATGACATGGCCAGCTGTGTTTGTAAACAGTTTTAAAACCAAAGGGGGTGAAGCCCATTCAAAAAACAGTCGTCAGTGCTGTGGCGCTGACATTTAATGTGTACAAACAAATGGTAAGTTTCCATAGCAAATGAGCAAATTTTCGTTGATTTTTCAGCCATTTCTGAAGGGATTTCGTCCAAATTAGGGGTTTACCCGTTCGGTATCCTCACGCACCTTTCACGTGACTTTGGCGCAATATGGATCGAAACTGGCGGAGCCTTTTGGAACATACATACATACACCACTACATACAACATTAGCCAAATATGTATGATACACTACATAATCTTGAAAAGATCCCTTATAGTACTTCTGCTAGATCATGCTTCAAGGGCCTACTCCTACTACAAAAACTGTGGGAAATTTCGCGGCCCGTATCGATTGAGGACAGGCCCCTGCTCATTAAATGATGTTGCGTGGCGTCACAATATTTGAGAAACAGCCAGATTGTTGAATCATGGAAATGTGTAATTTACATAGATGTAGAAGTGCAACAATTCCCACATGCGCAATCGTAAGGATAGGCGTAGCAAAGAAACCATTCTTTCATGATTGGCTACTTCCCTGTCAAAATCGGAAATTATGAGTGAAGCTTCAGGAGGATTTACTGCATCGTTCACATATCCAGTTTTTCTCTCTGTGGCCTCTTGCCATCACACAGGTTGGCGAGGTGAGTCTTTTTGACATCGTTTGTAATAAAGGTGGGCATTTTCCATTAGGCATAAGATTCAACCTTTCGAAAATTTTGACTGTTTCTGCATGCCGCTCTAGTTAAAGAAGCCCCGATCGGGAGGATTCTTGCACCCACGGCACGCTATATAAATGCTCATTAATTATGCTTGATATTCTTTGTGCCTGAGTGCCGGCCCTCATTCATAATACAACATTGCGGATTGAGTGATACGTTTCAAGGGATGAAAGATTTAGCGGATCAGTGAGCGAAATTTTCCACAGTGGCTTCAACGGCGAAAGTTTTCATTGTGCTCCTTTACCCTTACCCTCTCCTGGGCCTTAACACTCAGCCGGCAGTAATTGGCAATTTTGGCCCCCCATTTGGGTATTTTTGTGGCAGCTGACATATTACAGAGGAAGCGGAATAACTGGAAAGCACATATTTAAAGGTCAAAATTATTTTATCTTAAGGCAGTGCAGTTGAGATTCCTATAAAGGGATAAATGCCCAGATGACAGAAATTGGCAGTCGGCCTTTTTCCCCTAATTACCCAGCTGCAATAATCGGCACTAAAAAAAAAATGTGATTGCCGATAAATGCCGGTCGGAAGGGTTGGGGTTAAAGGACATATCGTGATTCACCCAACCAAGTCAAATCATATGGAATTTGCTGCAATCAATAGCTTAAGAGTGAAGGATAATTCCCATAATTGATTTTTTTTTTCCAACCGAAAAACTGACAAATTCTTATTAAAAAAAAAAAACGAAAATATTCAAAGACATCAACCTCCATTTAATTACCTTCTTATACTTTGTCCGTACGGACAATCATGACTGAAATAACCAATTTTGCCTTTATTATGCAGCTTTTGGTCTTATCACTGTAGGGTATGTTAGATACCATACTTGTTCCAGAACATGGCAAAAATCTGATCTTTGATGATTTTTTTTATTTTTTGAGTATTTTTCTTTTTTTAAGATTAATAAAAATATGAGCAAAGCAAGTTACAAGTAATAATTTTTTTTAAAATTATTACAGTACTGAAGTAAGCAGCCTAATATTGGTGCAACCATTGACCGTGCAAACCTTTTCTCAATCCTGCACTTTCCCAGTTAGAACCCAGAGAGAGTTAGCCTTTTTAAAGTATGATATTTCTTGAACATAAAGCTCATCTTATAAAGTGTACATTAGCCGGGAGCCGCGGGCCCCCGATAGCTGAGTATATACCCCGCTAGATCAGTAATAGGTCTACTGGAATGTTTTCAGAAGGCACTGTATGACCTAATTAGCAGTCCGGACATTTAAGGTCAGTATTAGCATGGTCAGTCACTTAATAAATGATCCCTGGATGACTTTTGCCCCCCCAAATGACCCATCGAAAACATGCCCACAAAACCTCGTACGGCAAAACTCTACCACCATACCAAAACGCATACCCATACGTCAAGCACGGCCAGTTCCCCAATAAGGACCCCTGGATGATCTTTTGACCCCCCACATGATCCCTCAAAATCGTGACCAACTAGAACTCGTAAACGCGAACGTCCTCCCACCATACCAAAACTCATAGCCATAAGTCAAAGCACAGCCAAGTTAACCACAATTATGACCCCTTGGATGACCTTTGACCCCCCAATGACCCTCAAAAACGTGGACCACAAAACTCGTACGTGAAACTCTACCACCACACCAACGTCATATCCAAACTCAAGGGCACAGCCAATTACACATAATGACCCTTGGATGACTTTGACCCCCAATGACCCCCATCGAAAACTTGACCACTGAACTCGTACGGCAACTCTACCACCACAAAACCAAAACTCATATCCAACGTCAAAGCACGCCCAAGTTATCCAATAATGACCCCGGATGACCTTTGACCCCCCAATGACCCCTCGAAAACGTGACCACTAAACTCGTACGGCAAACTCTACCACCTCCACACCAAATCTCATATCCCTAACACGTCAAAGCACAGCCAAGTTATTCAATAATGACCCCTGGCTGACCTTTGACCCCACATTACCCCTCGAAAACAATGACCACAAACCTCGTACGTCGGAGCCCTACCACCATAAATACCAAAATTCATGATCAGTATGGTAAAGGACGGCGAAACACATAGCCGGGACAACCAAAACAAAGTTTGGGTTTTTAGTAATATAGACTTTTGAATGGGAGGTCAATCATATTGTTTATATTCAAGTCTGTGTACAAGTGCCACATAAAGTACACTTATTGAATAAGCCATGGCATTGACATGGCCAAGCTGTGTGTTTGTAAACAGTTTAAACAAGGCGGGTGAAGCCCATTAAAAACAGGCGTCACGTGCTGGGCGCTGACATTTTCTGAAATAGTGCACGGAATAATTATTAGTTTGGGGCTGGTATACACCACATATGTCAATTCGATACAAACAATCCGGCAAAAAAATATCAGTTGTTGGAGTTGGGTTGCTATTAGGTGGTTAAAATTTGTCCGACCCATGGCCACACAACAACTGAAAATGACACGTCCCAGTTGTCTTGATTTAACTAAACCGCCCAATGAATACATCTTTTCACCTAAGCGCGCATTGCATTATGGGAAAAAGAGTATCTGAGCACATTGATCCAGGTGCAGTGAGCGTAGCTAGGATTTTCATAATGGGGGGTGGCCCAGTGTCGCATCTCAACCGACAGAGAAATGGGTAGGGTCCAGGGGCGAAGCCCGGGCGGGGTCGAGGGGGCAAAAGCCCCCTGAAAAAATTTGGGTTTTTCATATGCTTTAAAAGTCTTCTGAGGGCTAATTTTGTACGATTTTGTAAAATTACTTGTCGCACGCTGTCCATGGAACTGTAAACCTATACCTTTGCCGACAATCGGCCTGCAAGTGCCATGACCTGAACTTTTCAAGTGAACCGACGGGTCATTCACCAACGGAAAATTCAATTATTGGGGGTGGGGGCCCCAGGTGCCAATTAGTACACCTGGCAACCTCTAACACATTCAATTTGTATCACTTACGATTAGTGTATATGCAAAGCGGCCACCACAGTATGTGGAAGATAAGAGCGGAACGGCAGCCATTGCTTTTATTGTTGGTACTAATGTTGGTATTGTGGTCGGCAAAACATGCGAGGGGGGGGGGACGATGGAATTTTAAAGATGACGTAACGCTTCACCTCTCTATCTATAGAACATCTTTGGTGTAAAACTTCCTCAAATCACAATCCAGTTAGTGTTTTTGTGAATCTGTGGATAGACAGACTCCCTTGGATGGGAGTAGGCCTCAATTTTTGAAATCCAGGTGGCACATACATACCCAAAAAATATGTGAGAACCCCCACCCCAGAGAGCGCTGCCACTTCAATTGTCTGGGGATACAAAGGATACATAACATGAACATGATCAAGATCTAGTGAACCCATAAACAAAGGAGCCAAGGTTTGTGAATTTTTATTGCACACAGTTAGTTTTGAGACTTTATAATTACTAGCGGGAGGCCCGCACTTCGCGACGGGCTCCCGCTAGATGAGTGAACGGAGCGGATCACTGAAACGGGATGAGCGATATCTGAAGAAGTGACGCAACTTTTGCGAGAGGAGACCCACAACAACCAAACCGTAACCTGAAATTAGAACTCCGCCGAGTCGCAACATTGTGTATTTTTAGTTTTTTAACATTTTAATAACTCACAAATTCCCTACATATATTTTATTTTTTTTCGTATTTGTTTTTAATAATAAAACCTCAATATTTAATCCCGTATAGTTTCCGTGTTTGTACTTGTGTCGGGTCAAATACTCCACGTGGGGGTAACCCGTAGTTCCCGTATTTTCCACATTATTTTCTCATAACTCCTAAAACTCCCATAAAAGTTCTCGCCATACTGTAGTTTATGACCCCACCTCAACATCCCGTAATCTTATTGTATTCCTCGTAGTGTGCAGCATATCCCCCTATCGCTTAGGCCTACATAGTTCCTATTTTCTAAATATAAAACGTCAATATTTACCTAATTTTCCGTAGATTTTAATTTTTTCTTCTCAAACTAAACCCTCTGTGGGGTAACGCATAGTATCCACATACGACAACCAAAGCGAAATTAACTGGCGTGTCTTGACCCATATTTCTTCTTCCCCACCACTGTTTGCACTAAAAGAGGCCTGCTCCCCCCATTGCGTACCGCATATAGCTTCTTACGCGTAATCGCCCGCCGCAAAGCAGTACGCATACGCACCGCCAGCTTAGTAACGCGTACAAAACAAATGGTAATTGTCCATTGCAACTGAGCACATTTTCGTTGATCTTTCAGCCATTTCTGAACGGATGTTAGTTCCAAATATAGGGGTTTACCCGTACGGTATCCTCACGCACCTTTCACCTGAATTTGGCGCAATATGTTTTTTTTTTTTTTTTGTCGGAAACTGGGAACCTTTGAAGAAACATACAGACATTACACACATACATACAACCATTAGCCAAATATAGTCGCTGATACACGACATAATCTTGAACATGTCCCTTATAGTACTTGTTCTGCTAGAATCATGCTTCAAGGCCTACTCCTCACTTACAAAATGTGGGAAATTTCGCGGCCCGTATCGATTGAGAGAGCTCCTCATTAAATGATGTTGCGTGGCGTCACAATATTTGAGAAACAGGCCAGATTGTGATCATGGAAATTGTTATTTACATAGATGTAGAAGAGCTGCCAACAATTTCCCCACAGCGCAATAGTAAGGATAGCGTAGCAAAATAAACCATTCTTTCATTGGGGGACTCCTTTCCCTTGTCAAAATCGGAATTATGCGTGAAGCTTCAGAGGGATTTACTGCATCGTTCCATATCCAGTTTTTCGCTCTTTGGCCATGCCTTTGATCACACCGTTGGCGAGTCTTTTTGGACATCGGTTGTAATAAATTTGTGGCATTTTCCATTATGCATTAGATTCAACCCCTTCGAAATTTTGACTGTTTACTGCATGCCACCCTGTTGAAGAAGCCCCGATCGGAGAGTTCTTGCACACGGCACGCTATATAATGCTCATTAATTATGCTTGATATTCTTTGTAGCCTGAGTCTCCGGCCCTCATTCATAACTAACAAACATTGCGGATGAGTGCATACGTTTTCAAGGACTGAAAGATTTAGCGGATCAGTGAGCGAAATTTCACATGGCTTCAACGGCAAAAGTTTTCATTGTGCTCCTTTAACCCTACCCTCCTCCTGGGGCCTTAACACTCAGCCGGCAGTAATTGGCACCTTTTTGGCATTTGTATTTTGTGTGGCAGCTGACATATTACAGAGGCAGCGGAATAAATGTAAAGCACATATTTAAATGTCAAAATTTATTTTATCTTTAAGGGCAGTGAGATTCCTATAAAGGGATAAATGCCCAGCTGACAGAAATCGGCAGTGGCCTTTTTTCCCCTAATTACCCAGCTGGCAATAATCGGCACTGAAAAAAAAATGTGATTGCCGATAAAATGCCGGTCGGAAGGGTTGGGGTTAAAGACACTATCAGTGATTCACCCAAAAAAGTCAAATCATATGAAATTTGCTGCAATAGCTTAAGAGTGAAGGATAATTCCCATAATTGATTTTTTTCCAACTGAAAAACTGGGATAAAACGAAGAAAACGAAAATATTCAAAGAAATCAACCTCCATTTAATTACACGTTATTATAAGTGTCCGTACGGACAATCATGACTGAAATAACCAATTTTGCCTTTATTAGGCAGCTTTTGGTCTTATCACTTGTAGGGTATGTTAGGATACCAGTACTTGTTCCAGACATGCAAAAATCTGATCTTTGATGATTTTTTTTATTTTTCTGATCACTGATCATGCCTTTAATCTAAATAAGCCTATTACAGTAATAATTTTTTTTTTAAATTATTAAAGTACATGAAGTAAGCAGCACTAATTGGTGCACCATTGACCGTGCAAACCAATTTCTGCAATCTGCACCTGTCCAGTTAGAAACCAGAGAGAGTTAGCCTTTTTTAAACACTGGATATTTCTTGAACATAAAAGCTTCATACTTATAAAGTGTACATTTACCTTTTTTTCTTCTTGTACAGTTGGTGTTAGTATTGGGCGATCTTCACATTCCTCACCGCAAGAGCGGTCTTCCAGCCAAATTCAAGAAACTGTTAGTGCCGGGCAAGATTCAGCACATACTGTGTACCGGTAACCTGTGCACCAAAGAGTCCTATGACTACCTCAAGACACTTGCTAGTGACGTCCATGTAGTCAGAGGCGACTTTGATGAGGTAGTTCTATTAATATGTAAACTTGTTGGGTTAAAGGTGCTTCTTCCGATCGCCTCTGGGACCCCCTGATTTGCCCGAAAGTAGTATCAATTTTGATATCAGATGAAAGGCCGTATTTTTCTCCTTATTGTCCTGAAATTTTAGCTTCCAAATCCACTTCTTTGCAAAGATATAAAAAAATTGCCATTTTAGTGGTTAACCATCAATATTAGCACAGTAGAGAATAGGGCCTTGCAATGTGCATTATCACTTCTATTATCAAAACCGCAAGTTGTTTCCCACGATACTTGACGGTAAGTGTACGCAGGTGCCAGGCTCTCATATCAAGTGGAGATCATGATACACATAATTCGGAACACCCACCTTTAAGAATTTTTACACTTTTTAGCAGACTTAATAATGGTACTAATTGGTAGTCACTGTTACTAAATGACTAGATGCTGGTTGATAATTGCTTGTAGCACTTATAAATCACTGCCAGGGATTGTCAGTTGCTAGTTGTTGCAATTTCAGACTTTTTAGTGGTAGACGACCAATGAATAGACATTTCCCAGTGGTAAAAATATTCACTATCGCTGTAAAGTTAAAGCAATAATAGCACATTTTTTAAGATTGCCCCCAATTTTCAAATATTTGTTTGCAGTTGTGTTGATAATTTTCTTGTAAACTATACCTGTTTTAAACAGTAATGCTCAAAAGTATGCATGCGTCACAAAAGAAGGGATGTTGTAATAAGATTCTGGGATCCCCAATCCTATTTCAATGGCAGTGCTGGAAACATGAAATTTCTGTCTGTCCATTATGAAATAGCACAATCTCATGAAAATGATCCTAACTTGATATGTGTGAACTAATTGGAACAGCTATTGGATGAGCGTTGACATGTACATGGCGCTATTTCCTAGCTATTTCATATTGGAATGACTTTTTTTAGCAGCCGTTGAATTATCGGGATCCAATATTAATTATTCTAATTATGAAATTCCTTCATTGGGTCACATAGAGAAGTTCAAGTTTTGCCAGTCACAGGTACAGTTTACCAGTCAATTACCAATACAACTTTGCAAAAATATCAACATTTATGAAAATTGGGGGTGCTCTTCAAAAAAAGTGCTATTATTGCTTTAATCAGAATTCAACTGCAAGCTATTAAGTCATTTGTCTCCAGCAACTAGTAACTTATATAGCCATATTCACACGGCCACGAAACTCTAGAGGTTTGAAACTCCGAAGGTGAAAATTAAATCCAATTATTTCATTTCACCCCAAGTTGTGTCCACACGACGGCCGAAACTCTGAAAGTCACCCAATGACCATTCACCTCCTCTTCTCATATCGGAGTGTAGACCGGAATTCAACACACCGGAAGTTGTGACCCT
>JAMKCH010040728.1:0-19192 GCA_023653785.1 Ophioderma brevispina | reverse complement strand
AACCTTCCTAATGTTTGTAAGACCCCTAAACCATCGGCCCGAGACGCCATCGAAATCGACTCAATCAAAACAAAACCCCTGTGCGATAACAGTGGCGAAGCTTCGAATTTACGGTTACTTCATGCATTATTACACATAGTCCTGTTACAGTTTTAGGACACAGTCCATGCGGTATTTCCATAGGAGTTCCGATACATTTGTTTTCCGGAGTTAATACCCGCAGATTTTGCTCTCGGCACCGATTTACCAGCTGTTCACACTATCTGAAAAATGCGTGTAAAATGGTAAGCATAGTGGCGTGATCATTTACCATTAATATTGCCAAAGGAAAGTATTTGACTGGGTTGCCGGCTCAAATAAGAAGGAGAAAACTGCAGCCGGCTTTTAACAAGATGCGCGATAAATCGCTCGGACTCAAAAGCATTTTAGATGCGCGACTGCGCGCGATCGCGCAGCCGGCTCATCAAAGACAAGGTCTGCTTACATACGCCTCACTTCCAAGATGGAGTTCCCCCCCGGATTCAAACGCACGTCACTATGTGCTCAAAAGTTACATTTCCCTTGCTATCATATTAATGTACATAAAAGATTTATCAAAAGATCCCAATGCACCTCATATGGTTATGAGGTCTCAAGCAGTATCGGTACTGTTCATCACCTAATAGGCAAGAATTATTCAGCTTTTGTTTAAATCCGTGTGTTAAAGTAATTCCGTTGTTAAGAGCGTGCCTCTTGCCCCAAGTGTACTCACACAATCTTTGTTGATAGTGTTGTGTTGCAGTTTCGCCCGCAGTATACCAAGACCTTCGCGGTGTGAAGAGTCCTTGCCACTGTTGAAGACAAAGTAACAGTTGTACAAGTACAAAAACAGGAATGCTACACCTTGCATAACTTAAAAATCACAAACCTATTGCTGCGAACAAAAATTGCTCCTTGTTGACTGTTATGCAGTAGGGGGTTGGGGGCGGAGAAGCCACATAGCTGATCTTCTCTTCAAAGATTGAGACCTGGCCGCGGCTTGCATGGCATCTTGCCCCCCTTACCGAGCTGTGGTACGTCTAAGACTGGTGAAAGTAAGAACAGGCAGAGACAGAACAGGAAAAGAGTTAGTAATCCAAATTCTAGTTCGTGTGTATTGTCAAAAAATCAATTAACCAAAAATCCTTAAAGCTGTTGAAAATCAGAAAATTTTATAACTCACCTCAACCTTTTTGTGTTGTAAAAGGGTATTTTTAAGTATGGCAAGTAACACACTGTGCAATTCGGTGAGCGTACATAATAGCATCACCCCTAGGTGCGTTACGACGGGTGAAGGTATTAGTAGTAACACCAAAGTTTAAATTTTCACCGGGTTTGTCCCTGCAAACGAGGGTGGTCGGATTCACCTCACACTCGCAGCAACCGCCCTTACTCCCTTCTTCCACTTCACTCGATTCAATCCCTCCTCCATCCTCAACCAAACCCTCCCACTCTTGCTTCTTCCAAGTCTTCTTTGGACGTCCCCTCCTCCTCAAACCTTTCACCTCAAACTCAAAAGCCCTTCTTAAAACATGCCCATCCTCCTTCCTCAGCACGTGCCCACACCAATGTACACTATTCACCTTTGCCAACCGGTCCACCGCTTCTTCCAAACCCAACATCTCAACCCAATTATTAATATTAAAAAAAACTTTTTCCAGCAATTAGAATTCATCCCACCCCCCTCAACAACTCATTTTACATGCATTCAGGAACCCAAATCTGGATTGCCCAAGTCAATTCACCATTTTTTTTCTGGTTGCCCATAATTTTTTGATGAGAAGATTAATTCATAAACAGATTAAATGCACAAACAAGTACAAAAACTCCCATCTCACAATGCATTTTTGGGCCATTCTTCAGGAAGTCACACATGTGACTGAACTTTACTTGCCCCCCCCAACAAAACAACCAATCTAGCGAAAGTGGAAACATTTTTAGTCGGGTATTGTCAAACCTATCCAAAATATTGTTTTCGCGTAAACTTGCTAGATTGGTTGTTTTGTCATAGGGGGCAAATAAAGTTTGGTCACATGTGTGACTTCCCAAAGAATGTCCCTTTTATGGATTAACATGTCACAGTAGATCTCCCACGCAACTCGCTTTCAGATTTAACTTAAAATTCTTAATTGTCACCTACCTATTGCTAAGCCTCCGGCCACACTTGTTCCCGCTGGTCTTATGTGCTAAGTGAAGAGGTTTAGCTTTGCCTAGAAGAAAAAAAAAATCAGATAAAAATACAAAAACCACAAAATAATAAAAAACAAACATACACCATCTGATTGCGCCAAGACACACGCAGTGAGAGACAAGCGTACGTCTTATAACAGATTTTTTTTATGCCAGCGAGTATAAATCAGATGTAACAGAGGAGTAGTCCCATTTCCTGAAAATCCAAAATTTTAAACCGAAGGGAAGGCCAAATTTTAGCGTAGCACCCATGCCTGGAAAAAGTGGGGAATATGGAAATCACATTCCCGGGAAATTTGTGTACCTTTAATAAAGAAATACATAAGAATTGAAGGGAAATTTTGAAATCTTGGAGGAAAATTTGGATTGTATTCCTGGGAAAATTCTGCATTTTTCCAGACCTGGTAGCATCCGTTGAAGCTCCGGGGAACGTAATTTTCTTACGCATTTTTTGGGTACAAGATCCCTTCTCTAAAAAAATTGGTACTTAAAACTTGGGTTTTTTATGCAGTTTTTAAAGTTATCAATAACACTTTGAAGAAATTTGATTTTTTTTTTACATTTCTGGAATTTTTTAAATTTATGGCCAAAAATCAGGAAATTTTCGGAAAAGTTACATCTCTGATAAATCTTTTAAGACCATAACAAGTACATACCAGTAGGTTTAGGGTCATCGCCATCCTTATGGTGGTCCCAACTGGTCACTATGTTGACAGGCCTGATGTCTTGTTTAGCTGGCACTGGTTTTAGATCTTCAAAGTAAAATGAAATCAAAGTTTTTGATGTACTCTACATGTACAGCAAGCAAAAGTCGTATCATTATCATACACACTGACCCTTTGCCTTGAGATTTTGTTACATTGCACTTATTTCAAACTTAAACTTTTTCAGAGTTGTTCAGCTGCATGATTTTCACAACTGTCATTAAAATGGTGTTCCCCATCTTAACTGGCCCTGGCTGTTTACCAACAAGTTCATTTTGAATTGTAGTACATTTAGGAAAAAGAAAATTTGAACTTTATTCTAATTCCAAAACTGCAGGATGACATATCCTTTGAAGCAAATTACGAAATTTAGTTGGACAGTACCCGCACTTACTCTTGAAAGGTGCAACGAGAGATTTCACAAATCAGGTGTCCGAGAAAGTGCATGTTGTTTGCAGAGGCAGTATCGCTCTCACTCCCTCTAAAAGTTAGTCCCTGCAACAAGCAGTTGATGTATGCATGCCATGGCCAAGAATTATGCACTCGGATTAAAAATGCTCAACTTTATGGCATCCTCATGAGACACAATGCACATCAATGCATGCTACATGGTATTACAGCATTACATCTCTTATTTGCCCTTTACATGATTACATGTCAGCCAATTAACCAATTACCAAAATAGTTCTTAAAGATGGCAATAGATAGTGCCCAGGGGGTTAAGAATTTGTGCTGGCTTCATGCCACGCTCACCTTTTGGGGTACCCTCTCCCGACACATTGATCAGGTCCAAGTTGTTCTGTTCGACACTTTCCGTCATCTCAGCTGCGACTGGTGGCTTCTGTAGGGGTGCAGCTGGGCTGTCATTGGCGAGGTCTGCTATAGCAATCGGGGCGGGCTCATGGTGCTTCTCATCTTCCGATGAGGTTGAATCCTCCCCAGTGATGTTGGTAGGTGCGGTACTTTCGAGAACCAGTGGTGTCTTGAGTGGCAAAGTTGGGGTTGGCGCTGCTAGATGCTGCCTCTGTTCGAGGAACCGGACACCCTCGTGGTCCCTCCTCCTTGTCCTAAGTCCCCTGCAAGCCGCCTCCAATCTCGCTCTCGTTGTGGCTTCTTGCCGGTGTCCATCTTCTCAGGACTGTATACTACTGGTCTAGACCATTTTCATGACTCCAAAATCTGTATTCATTCCAAGAAAGTAAAACAATTTATTGTTCAATATTCATTTTGACTTTAGGTTGAGATCCAGTTTAATTCAAAGGATGCATGCAAGTCGTTCCCTGATGACAATTTAGCCACTTGACAAAAATAGTAGTGCATATGATTTAATTGCCATCATTGCCACATAGTCATTTTGAAGTTCAAAGATAAAGTTATTTGAGAAAGAGACCGCTTGAAATGTCGTGAAAAGTCCTTTTTACTAAAACGCGGATTTGCTCAATGTTCAATTTTCGCAAAATTTGGCAAATTTTCAGACAAGATAACTCCAAATATACCGAAGTAAAAGGTAAGGTTTTACTTTCCTACGATAGCAGTTGGTATCTCAGGGACGGTTTTTCTCATTTTTCATTTTTTTTTCGATTCTAACTAAAGATATTCTCCAATATATACTCAAAATTTGGAAGAAAGGTAAAAATCAAACTTTTTGACATTTTCCCGTATATTTATTTCGAAAGTAGCTATATTTTAAGAAAATGAAAAAACCGTCCCTAGACAATTTGTCTTGTTTCTAAAAAATAACATAATGGAAATTCATGAAAATTCAAATTGTTTTTGTTATGCCTTTCTGAAAAATTTGGGGCACAATCAATTGTTTTTTTTTGGTCATCGTTTTTTTTAACCTTGGACCCACTGTGTTGCATGTGCTTTTCAGAAGTATGGCCCGTTTTTTACTGAAACTTTGAAGCTCAAAAAGTTTACCCCCCTGGAACTATATAAAAGATAATATTTCTGAAAGCCTGGAACAAGGATCTTAAAAAGTATAATATCAAGTCAATATACAGGTGACCTAAACATTATCAGGGTGAAACAAACAAAAAACTAATAAAAATGCTGGTTTACTTTTTCTCATCTACGTACACATTAGGCAAAGATCATGATAAATGTATGTATTGCTAGTGTAGCTTAACTCAATACCCAACCAGGCATATCAAAATTCATTTTCTTGATAATGTTATATATACATACAGGGTGGTCAAAAATGCTAGGATTTTCATGTTTTTAAACTTCCTTAATTGCAATTAAAATCAGTAAAGCTGAAGTGGTTAATTGGATTGGATAAACACATTGTGATATTATTTAGGTAACTCCAAATAATATCATATTAACTGTAGTGTAAACATATGGAAACATATACAGGGTGTGTGAAATGACTTGTCCAAATGCTGTATAAATATCGAAAGTACAAAACTGTCTGCAATGCATGGAATTTCCCCTTCTGTTTACCAAGGGTTTATTTGTAGGACGGTTCTTTTGTTCCAACATTACTGAAATACAGTGATTACAGGGTGGCTTATAAATACATTGTACACATAGCGATCAGAAGTTACATACAGTCATAACACCAAATTTTCATTGACTTGGTGACATCATCAATGTAGCCTAATCTTTGATGAAGTCAGATATGGTGATCTGAAAAAACATATAGTGAACTATTGTAAATAATATTAAATCTTACTTTGTTAATCCTACTGAAACAAACAGGGTGAGTAAATGTCAGTCGTATTAATGTAGAAGAGCACCTTTAAATACCACATGTTAATACACCTGTAGAGTAAAGAATCGGGGATTACCCCAATCCCAAGCTGTATTTAAAGCAGGGTTTATTATGGTCATTCTCAGCCCAAAGTAAGTCATGCCCTACAGTCTAAGGACATGAGCATGCTTCAAGATACGCTAATTGTACAAATTTGCATTTCCTGTTTTTGAAATAATGTTTATTTAGCGTCGTTGTTAACATCAGAATTACATTCTATTTAAATTTAAAGGAATGTAATTATAATTTATGTGGGACAAACTACACTAAATGTGATTAATTAGTCCTACATTATTATCTTTCTCTTAAAAGTGGTACCTGTAGGCCTATTTTCTTTTTTCAATGACTTAAACCATGCAAAACAGTTGCGCAGTTCACAAGTGGTCGGAAATAATTACTTATGTTAATTGACCATGTTTAATTATAATGAGCAAAATGGACTTTATTACACACCTGCAAAGTTGAACCAACAATTAAGGCATGCTTTTAGTATTATACTTGCATGATTTTTTAGTAATTTACGTACCTGTGGATGTGATATTACTCCTCCTCCTCCTCTACCACACCCCTTACACATCCCCCACCTTATAGAGCTAATTTTGCTTAACGAACTGTAGCAATCAGCTGAGATAAAACAACTTTCATTTTTTGCTTATATTTAAAGCTTAATAATTAAGCTTTCAAATAGCCCAAGTTAAGCCCTGTCCTAATAAGCATTTGTAAAAATACATGCACACAAAGTTGTAGGATGGGGTGGAAAAGCAACAAACCCCACCATTTATTGGTGCCCAGGTTAAAAAATAATATGACATTTTAGTATTTCTCAAAATACGGAAAGTTTTTACATAATTGCATGCCAACATCGGGTTCACCTCTAATTTTCTTTCTAGAAATGTATACTCTTTTACGACAAAATCAAATATTTGCAAAGTTTACAAACCAAAATAGACACGCAGAATCTCATGGTTGACCACTGTCCTTAAACCAGCTGTTTAGTTAGGATAGGAGAAGCAAAAATGTGCACTAAATTGGCCATATAGCCTAGGACAGTGGTGTATTAATGTGGTACATGGAGACGCTTTTTTTTGTGCCAAAAACATCGAAAGGAAACATTCCTGAGCCTAAAATTTCACTTTAATAAGAAAAATAGTCAATCTTCTGACACAAAAATCTCAATTTTGATTAATTAAATTAAGTGGGGGGGACCAGGTTTCAAGTAACCACGTTGTTCAAAAATATCGAACGTAAATGCATAACGGTTTAGACATAGTCCTCAGGTACCAGAAATGGGCGGAAAGTTTAAACCAAAACATGACAAGTTAATCCTTGCTTAAGGATCTTCAGTGAAAAGTTAATCGATCTGAAGCTTAGTCTTTGCACGTGCAGTCGACTGGCGAGAAACATAATTTTAATTTATTTTTTTTTTACCTTATTGCACTTACAAGAACATTCAAAACCGAGTGTGGTGCAAAAGGGTGACCCTAACAGGCACCCAGGCCCACAAAGCGGGCACCTTACACACACTCAAAATAAAAATGACAACGGGATATTGTACAAGCGTATACACAACATAATGCTAAAAACAGTAAAATATACATTAAAATTTTATAAAAGACAAAAAAAAATCAATCAAATAGCAGTTATAAAGCACAGAATATATTGCACAAGACACGCCCATAAAGTAAAAAACCATATGTATGACGTAATTAGCTAGGGGTAATGGTTCAAGACGACAAGATTTGACTGGGGAAATGTATGAAGATTTCAGAGATTGGCAGGGGAGGGCAATTTTTTTTTCCATGAAGGGCAATACGGTTAAACATAGGTCCGGCGGAAAGAGTTAGTATGGGCATATATTTGGAATCATGATAGTGGGGACGTTGTGGATCTCAAATTGTGATGCTCAAGTTCGAAAAATTATTTTGTATGGAAACTGATGAATGTCATACTTTGAAGGCCCCTTTGAAAAAGAAGGATATATCTTTAAATTTACGGCGATTATCAAGGCTGAGGAGATTGAGCTCTTTAGACGATCTCATGGGGTGATTTCCATTAGAGTGGCCCTATTCAGTCTCACGGGGGGTGGAAAAATAAAAGTTGTTGTGATGCATAAAAATTAACAGATTCTGAAACCTTGGGGGATATGCCATTATTCTAAAGTTACAGACCGTGGCATCCACGTTAACATTATGAAATATTTCATTGAAATCTGTGATAAATAGTTAATCTGGAGCGGACATTTTGTTTAACAATAAAACATCAACTTGTCAATAAACCTGCAACGTTACACACATCTCTGGTACATCATATGGTATTGCCTACTCCTCAGAGTCAAATTATAACTCATTTCATCTCCAGGATGGCCATATTTTACCATATATTAAATGTAGGATGGTGCTAATTTGGCAATCCAAGCTATGGAGAGGTAAAATTGATTAGTAGCATTCAAAAGTCAAATTCTTTTTTTACTGGACATTACAATTCCAATATAAAGGTTTTATATTAAGTCGGTGGTGTGATGTGTTGTGGTGTATGAATGTGTGATGGTAATGTAATTGCGAAGAACCTTTTAACTGTGAGCTTTCAAGGCTTAATTCAGTGAAAAGTATTGGAGAGGAACCAATTGTTATAACACAACCAAAAAACCCTACAAATATCGACACCAACTACATGTAGTACAATGGATTTAGATTGATAATATTTATGCTTAAACGGTCAGATGTGAATGCAATGTTACTAGAAAGAGTTAAATGCATTGGCTGGTAAAAAAAATGGATTAAAGTGCCACACAGTTCCACTTATATACGGAAAAAACTAAATGTATGACCTGAAAATGCAAACATAGAATGTTGTTTGTGAACCAGTCGTTCACTGGCCACAACACGTTGTTTGTGTACGATAAATTATTAGTAAGACATAGGTCTTGTATCTCAAAAACTAACATGAACTCTCAAGGAGTGACTCATTTACAGGACATTTTGTTTAACAATAAAATCTAATGTTGGAATGCAACTTATTTTGTGGGAAATTCATACATTGTTACACTATGCTCAGTTAGCTTTGATTTTGCAAATATAAAATTATCATAAATCAAGAAACAATAATTTTTAAATTCTAACGTTCCAGAGATCACCCATATAGTAATAAAGGTGTGCAGTATGAGGATTAAAAGCACAACCCTAAATCCAATTGTGATTTGAGCCTCTGTGTAATTTAACTTGGAGTGAACTATTATCTGACATGTTCAGGATGAAGTAGCTGCAATAATGTTCAAAATCAATAATTATCTTACCTTCAAGCGACCAAATTGCAAAAAGGCAATGTTATGTTAAATTTATGTCTCTCCAAACAACGCAAAGGCATATACAGTATGTTACTGGGATTACGGAAATAATTGTCATGTTGGTCAGTGAATTTGTCAAAGTACACAGAACTAACAGTATCACAGCAATTTTTCATGTATATCGAAACAACACCAAACAAACCCCTCTTCTCCAACCCACCACATCCACCGACTCCCTCACATAGCCCCCCCTCACCCACTACCCTACTTTCTCCCACCTAATCCATCTTCAACAACACATTTCTCTCCTTCTCCAACTCCCCCCCCTTCTCCACCCCTTCCTGCTGTATGTAAAGAGTATTGCGTGTTGAGGTCTTGTTCCTCTACCCTATCCAGGTTTAAACTAAAAAACAAATTCCAGACAGACAATAGTAAATTGAAATAATTGATTATTGGATTTATATCTCTATCCCATTCAGATCATAATTTTTCACATACATAAATGAATAACTTTTACTAGTTAAAATAAAAGTTTCTATACATTGTTAAAAAGTAACACTTGTTTCTGGAGAGGACTTCTATTAACAGTAGCATAGGTGAGTTACTTCCATCAATAATAATTAGTGGGTAAATCCTACCATGTATGTTAAATTGAAGCATACCATATTCCTATACCATAACAGTAAAATCAAAATCCTAAATACTTCAATATAAATTAAAAAAATCATCTGTTATGGAGGAGGACGCACCTTAAGGGAAAATGAAGACATCAGAATGACAAAGCAATAAAAATATATCCAATGCAAAAAATATTTTCAATGATTTGCCAAATGTCATCACTACGACCATTTCTGAAGATTAAATCTACAGAGTTGGGGATATACTTTTATTTTATGTCAATGCTGGGGACTCAATGGTCTGGAGAGGACACCAACTTTTTTATTTAACGGAAAAAAAAAATACCTTTTACAAGATATAGATATAACTTAAACATTTATAGGTCATTTTTTCAAATTAAATTTCATAATGTGTACACTGGTCAACTTTTTCAGTAAGAACAATATGCAACAAAAAGTCAGTTAATTCATCTAAGATATCAAGAATTTATTTAGAAAATGTGAATGAGAATCCAAATTCCGTTAAAAATGCACAAAACATGTTCAAAATTAAAATTACCCAAAATGATATTCAAAATGTTATGAAAATAATGCAATTGTAGCTGGGTCTTGATAGGGGTCATCAACAAAACCACCAGCAAAACAATGAAGTGAATGCTAATTACTGAACCAAACGAGGGTGTGGAAATCCATTTTTACCAAAGTGTACACTTAAAGTGAAATAACCCATATGGGGCAGAACTTCTCAGGATTAATTTAGTGGCGTGTCTCTGAACTTTTTCAATAGAGCTGATGAGGCCCTTTTCTTGGGTCTGACATGAGCCAAGTAGAGAATTTTCGGGTTAATGGATCATAAATAACAGGTGTGCCGAATCAAACCTAAAATGCGGTAGCGTGCCAAAGCAATGATTTATATTGCGGTTTCCAATTCATATTACTCGTAAAGTTATTAGATACCAAAATCATTCTGATTGTCAACAGGATTGTAAAATGTTGATCAACAAGCTTGTAGTTTTTTAAGGGGGCAACATGGATGATGTTTCCAGGTTTTGACATGTAAATTTACATTTTTGCATTAAAATCAATGTCCCATTTAACACTCCAATAAAAAGAGCATTTAAAAGTCGTTTTTGCAGAGCAAGTTGGTCACAAATGGTGGATATGGCCTGGAACATTTTGAATCATCAGCAAAAAGACCAATTCAGGTGCCAGATTGGAAACAGAGGGAGGGCATACATTTTACATCAAAGTCCTGTAGAATTCTGCAACGCAGGGCCGCCAGATAGACTAAGAGTCTCTATCCGTCAACTGGACCAGGTGGACTGGAATAGGGTTCCGATTCAACAACCACGGGCCCCCACCTTTAATTTGGTGTATATAGGGATTGTCTATGCTGACGGCACAGTTCGGCATTTGAGGTGATGGGAAGTAGAGCGGCCATTTTGTGGTGAGATGATTCACATAAGCCCGCAGTGTAAAACGGGCCATAAAATGTGTGTGTGATTTGTTACTAAAGTAATAGCATGAGACTGGAATGGTAGCCGCTAGTCAGGAAATAACATGCACATTTTAGAATGCCCATTCGTTGCAGTTGCAGGTAGAAACAACCAAGATAAAGTGGTACCAAACCATGAAAAGCTAACGGCTCGTAGAAACACACGTTTTTTCACCTCCAATGAACCAGGGCTGCGATGACTAAGATTCGGACTTATTTTATTAGAAAGTACGCAAACGAGGGACGAAGAATAAAGGCTAAGCCCGGCAAGTGACCACACCAGATAGTTTAATTAAAAAAATATTACCGTACATGCATGGAGGTGGTGATCAATCAGGATAAACACATTTAATTGCTATAATTGTTGCACAGACAAGTTACACAGTTCCAATGATTGTAAACTCAGGTCTGACGTTGACTTTTATCAATGGACATATAGTATCTCTGACCTGAGGTTACAACAAGATGTCTTAGTTCAAGTCATTTATTTAACAGTGTGGTGTGAAAAAAGTGATTCTCACAACTCCAAATTACGCCTACCCTGCTTGTGACGTACACAAGTTTACGATGCTCTGATTAACAATCGCTACGGACTGTTCTTGAGTATGCTACTTGCTTTTTCCTCCTTTTGCACATTCGATGTCAAATCTGACGTGTTCGTTGTTCATTAATTTAAACATTTTTGTCGATATCTTGTACTGATGTGAATAAGCCTCGCCAAGTTTATAATGTCCACATTTAACGCATGCATGCACCTTGCACCAAGACTTATCGATGCATTTCAAATGAACTTGGATCGATTATTCATGACAGAATGCATCCGTAGTCTCCTATTCCAATCATGGTTACAACAAGACGTTATCTGACATTTAGCGCGCGATAGATTTCGGTCTCATCACGCATGTCCAATAGACTAAGGTTTGTTATGGTGCCAAAGCACAATTTCCCACCACTGACCTTTACCTGACCCATGCATTTTGAAATCGCAATGCTGCTAAAATCACTAAATTTTGTCATTTGTGTGGAGTCAGTGAAAAAACAGGTCCAACAGTATTGTAGAGTATGTCAAGATAAAGTGATCAACAGTCGGGTAATTCGACCATTTTTGGAGTTGATTTGGGTGGTTTATAAATTGAAACCTTAAGGATGTTCAAACCGTACAACTTGGCATGCTTCGTTGTTCGTTAAAGTTAACTACAGAAGTGAATACATACAAAGCAACCGAAGTCATGCTCATAGTACTAAAGTTAGCAACCTCAACACGACAACAGCAAATGAAAGTGCCAGCCTCAGAATTGTCATGAGTGTCGAACGTTGCAACTAGTTGCAGTGTAATTCAGTGCTCGAGGTACGTGGGTGAACACTTGCACAGATGCATTGGATTTGCGTCTGGCATGCAGCTCTCACGCACATCCGCTCTGAAAACCCACATCACACTGTGCATGCATCCTGGCAGAACCAGAGTTAGTCAATTTTAGCTCGTGGGACACAAAGTAATACCAGATAGAATGTGTTCTACTAGACTACATATATATATTGGGCGATCCTGTCGTTGGGGTCCACGATCATATTAGGGTTATTACTATTTTAGCAAGGTTTAATAGCTCCCCTAAGTGTTTTTTGGATCCAATCATCTATTTATACAGCTTATTTTGCTCAAAACAAACATAGTTTTACCACTTTTTGGGGGCACTTTCAACGAACATCGGCATTGAGCAGCAGCCGGTCGAAGTGGCTCTAACCGAGCTTCGACTCTCTCCCGCCCTTTGATGGGTCATCTGGGCTGATGATGTCAAAGTGAGCGTCCAAATCAAATGCGTATGCATTGCTACCCTTTTAATTTGTACTGCGATCCTTGATACGTTAGTCCACGCCGACTTTAAGCAGTTCCATTACGCTCGACTAAAACAACTTGGTTCCCTCCCTCCCCCCACCTTCCCTTTTCCCCGCTATTTCCGATAGTCATCCCTATTCCCTAGAACAGCTGATCGGCAACGTCATCCACGCGTTTAGCCATCAGAAGACCGATTACACCTTGATCGAAATTTTCATCGAGTAGGCAGGCGGCTTGCTCTGAAACCCTTCTTGTTTTTACCCCCTAGTTCCCTCAATATCTATCCCTGCCTCCTTCCCCACATTGTTTTTGGGGTTTTTCTATTAACGGATTAATAGCTAGATCATACATGGGTTAGTAGATAAAAACGGACGGCTTTTAGTTTGTTTGTCGAGCCCAAAAAAACCTTGACAAAAAGCGATGTTTTTAGCACTTTCAAAATTTTTCACCTTGTTTTTACAACTAAAACACCCCCATAATTTCCCGCATAAATCGAGCCCTGCCCTCTTCCAACGATTAAACCAGTGGTTGGAAAGCTAAATGGGAGCGTATTTAAAGGTCCATGGACACGTCTGAGTAGACATTTCTTACATTTTCGTACCTCAACAGTATCCATCCTGATCATATCGCAAACACAGATTTTAAATGAACTCGGAAAGTGTAAATTTGCAAGGAATAATAAACCAACTTACAGGGCCATTCTCTGTCTTCGCGAACACGGATCAAGATGCTGGAGGTTGGATTGACCCTTTTAATGACGTCAGAGTAACAGTTGTAAACCAAGCTCACACGTGGGCTAAACCGCACCGCACACTCCAAATATCTCTCCCTTGTCGGTTTCTTTGTCTGGGAACTTGAATAAACCTTTCTTTCTGATTCTCCTTGTCGGAACGGTCACCGCTGGTGCAACCATCGACAATACAGCGAATTTATATTATCGTAATTTTAAGATGCAACGCCCAAATCCCCAGCACCAAATCAAGAAAATTAATGCCAATATGATACAACCACTAATACGACGCATCTACCGCTATAAGGTCAAATGTGTACGTATGCCAGAAAACTGGGCCACGCCACGTCCGTTCGCATGATGACGAGCATGACGCGTATCATCGCGTATTTGTTACTTGTTACTGCTACGAACTACTACTCTCGGACTCACACGCGGGTCATCGCTGCCGCACGATAATCACTTTTCGTTTTGGAATTTCCTTTGAAAAGCCTGTCCAAAACACATATTATCCCAATTTTTTTATCAAATATACGGTTTTTCAATTACTTCTACTGCTTCCCAGCAGATGTTAAACATTGATACCAAACATATACTATGATCAACCATTTTTGGTGGTATTATAAGTATTTTTAAAGCATGCCCATGGACCTTTAAAAAACACCTTGTCGGCTGCTTAATCTGATTGGAAAAGTATTTTTCTTTTCTTCCCTATCTATGATCATGGACCCCAAGACAGGATCGCCATATATTGAATGAATGACATAGCAGTACAACTGATCAGTTGTTTAGCTGAATTTAAATTGTTATGGTGTGCCGCAACATTGATTTTGTGTCATGAATTTTTGTTCCGCATGCACCACCGGTGGGCAGTAAAATTGTAGTTTTAATCGAGCACGGGTGGTAAGTCATTCACCGTCATCATTTCATGAATCGCATCCATGATCAAGTAAAAATTTACTTGAAGTCTTATTTAATCGTTAATAGAGAATGACAATTGCCTATCACTATCAGTTCCTATTGGCCCTAATCATTTTCGATGCGCTAAAAAACAAATCGGTCACTTTATCTACATGTCGACAAGTATTCACGCCGTCGCAATCGCTGTCCTACCCTAGCCGAGGTGCTCTGGCCATTCCGCTACGATAGCCCTGCCCTCTAGTACTATCGTTCATCTCCATAGGCCATAGCGGTAGTTCATTCAAACACCGGGGTCCCACTGTGCCACACAGTCAAGATTTTGTATACTTACAGTCCTTTTATAACATGAAATCCGTCCATATATGGAAACTTTGATGTCTTAGCATCCTTACTGGCTCGATTTTAAAAATACAAATGGTTACACAGCTCCAGTTCCGATAATCGTAACTAGAGGGTTGTTTAACATACACATTTTATGGCTGACTTTAACATTGGACTGGACCTCAATTTACAGAACTTCTTTTCGGACCAGCGGACAAATCAGAAATACCTATGTATCATGGTACGAGCACTCAACTACACAGGGCTTGTGACTTCACAGCAATTTTCTTTTGGCTGGTCAATGAGACTTACAAAATGACAAATTCTTGAGAAATGCCAGTCATGTACCAGCAACACATTTGTTTTATTTACCCATTCCCGAGGATATTTAAAAAAAATGTTCTTAATTTCAAGTTCCCTGTCCTAATTCTCCTTCAAACTCCCTGGATTTATTATGAATGGCGCAGACAGCATCCGGTAGTCAGCCCAGAGGGTCCTGAAATTAAAGACCCAAAATCATCGGGAAAGTCCCGTCGACCAGAGAGTAAGAGGCATACTGTATGAAATGAGTAGCTCATGTTCGTGGTCGTACGTGGCGCATTATAATTCACGCTATGTCCTACGTCATTACTGCTGCAAACTTAGGACCGCGTCCGGTGTGGCGCTATCACTACACAACGTGTAAAAATGTTATTTTTACACCATTCTTTCCCGCCGGAAGCCTGTACATCTTCCAGTCAAAGAGCGAGTAGCATGCGCAAAAAAACCGGACTTTGACCCAAGATCAACTGTTACACATGCTCATAGAGGCAGAATTCGCTCGCAGCGACCGTACTGCGACTGCACTGGAATTATATCATGGGTTTTTAAATGTTTCAAAATTGGGTCGCACATGTATGACCTGTCCCTGTCTCATGTCACTTGGATTTCCGGTTTGAACTTAGTCTGTGAAGTGAAATTAATCGTCCCCTGAAAAGTGCATCAAATATGCTCTTTAAGTTTATATTTCGTCCTGAAAACTACTTAAAAACATTAAAGGGTGTCTACCGGATGTCTTACAAGAGCCCCAAAAGTAGTACTTTGGCTAAACATGGACTCATTTATAGAATCGTTAGTTGAGCAAAATTGTTTCTACATCGTTCCCACGTTCATTTTTGCATGACTTGATAGTGCCAGTAAAATATGTCAGGTTTGACAAAAGAAAGGCCAGTCACGTCATGCTTAGCAGTAGGGGTGTGCTTAACATGATATTTCAGATAATTTTGTCCTAACTCTTTATTTGATGTAGCTTGAACCCCCTGATACATTTTGAACACCATTTTTGTCAAAAAAAATCCGGCCAAAAAATGAGAAGGTGCCTCCCAAAAAAAACGCCATTAAGGGAGGTGGGGGGGTCTGAAAATGATAAATTTGTCAAATTACTGGAATTATTCCATATTTTAGCAATGTTAGGGTTAAGTTTTTTGTTTTTGGAGGTCAAGCAAGGACTTCCATTTTTGATGATTCCTCAGGCTTTTTGAGATTTTTCGTTTTCATAAAATTAGCCATTTTAAACGTAAAGATTAAGCCACGAGGGCGGCTTTGCCGGCCCAAAAAAACGCCCCTAACCCTTACTGATTTTTATATATATTTTCTATGTAGAATTGATATAAGCCGTATTAAGTATAATTCATAAATTTTTTCAGCACATAGCTCTTTTTGTTGGTCACGGTCCAGTTTTTATAATTTGGCAATGTCCTCTATTGAATATAGGGTCAAAGTTCGTTGACCTACACCCAAACCTATGCACAAAATTGGTGTAATGATCAATTCCAAGTGAAAGCAGTGTAACCCTAGTGCTTTTGTTTTTTAACTCGAATTTTCTGATGATTTGCCACCATTTTAAAACAACATCAAAACTGTTTTCTAATCGTTACCAACAAAGTTAATCCAATCATACAATCTGATTGTTTTTTTTAATAAAATTTTGTATTTTTTGCCGACTGCTATTTGACCATTTTAAAAGTCACAAAAACCACATGGTCTTAACGGCGGGATATTTAAGCACCTTACAACGCTGTCAGGGCGCAAGGCGCAAGGCGCAGAATCGCGTCGCGTGGTGAATTTTTACTGCTTATGAAGCGTGCGCGTGTTTTAAATGTACGTTTTGCGCGAACGCATCTTGGAAACGAAAATAATATTTGAAAATGTAAACAAAGCGATAATTTAGACCATCACGCAATTTCAATCTTCTTCTGATTTCGGCGTGTATGAAAAAGAATGTTTGATTCAATGTGCTAAAGATGTATTTTTCATCACTTGCACAACCTACTATGACTTCAATTTTGAAGTTCAAAGATAAGTTTTTTGAGAAAGAACACTTGAATGGCGTGAAAAGTCACTTTTTATTACTAAAACAGATTTTTTCAATGTTTTCAATTTTCGCAAAATTTGGTAAATTTTCAGACAAGATAGACTCCAAAAGTACCGGACTAAAAGGTAAGGTTTAACTTTCCTACGATAGCATCGGTCTTCCTCTAGGGAACAGGTTTTTCTCTCAATTTTTCATTTTTCTATTTCTAACTAAAGATTTCCCAATATATACTCAAATTTGGAAAAGAAAGGTAAAAATCACACTTTTTTTTGACATTTTTCCTTATATCTCGAAAAGTGAAGCTCTATTTTTTTCAAAAAGTGAAAAAACCGTCCCCAACAAATTTTGTCTTGTTTCTAAAAATACATAAGAACTCATGAGAATTCAAATGTTTTTGTTATGCTGATGACAATTTTGGGGCAACAATCATGTTTTTTTTTTTAGTATTTTTCTCAAAATTTTACTTTTTTTGGTAAAAAGTTTTTACATTAATCTGATGCCATCATCGGTTCATCGTCCTAATTTTCTTCTAGAAATTTATACTTTTTATGACAATAATCAAATATTTGCGAGTTACAAACCAAATAGATACTCTGAAGCTCAAGGTTGACACTGCCGCTTAACTGGCGCCACAAGCGAAGAAAACGTTTAGTTTTAAGAGCTCAAATTTCAGTGGTAGTATCAATTAATTAATTCCCTTTATGACAGTTTTTCAATGCTTGCAACAGAAAGCGGTCCTAACCCCTTTTAACATTTGGCAAAAGCGCCCCATAGCTGAATTTGACCAAAAATTTCCCATTTTTTACGAAAGCGTCGATCGGACCAACCTGCTGGAACTTTACAAATGGATTCTTGACCTCAATACATATGTTTATAGACACCAACATGTCAAAATGTCATATATAATTACAGTAATTGACAAATTTATCAATTTCAGACCCCCCCTCCCTTAAATGGCGTTTTTTGGGTCGGCACCTTCTTCTCATTTTTTTGACCTATTTGACAAATTTGGTGCAAATGCTCAGGCGAGGTAGGCCATCACACATCACAAAAAGATGGAGCCACTCATCCAATAGTTAATGTGCCTGTACACACTGAAATGGCTTTAATGTGTGGTCCAATGGAGAAAAATTTTAGAAAACAATTTTTTTGATAATACAAATAAGCGTGGTGTTGACTTATGTTGGTATTGAGTCCTCCTATTCTAAGCTTTCATATGATATTGTCAAACTAGTTTTATGAAGTTTGACCGCTCCTAACAGCTCCAAGCCATTTGTTGTGAAACTATACTCTGAGTAATCATTGTTTGAACTGATTCGTAACAATTTTGCTGCATGTGTGGTAAAGGTCGCACTGCGGTAAACAAGCGCTCTAAACACAAGGATTTGAAATAGACACGCGATACGCCCGTGTACCGGTCGCAACAAAAAGCTGGAACTGCGTACGCTTAGTTCAAACATTTTACGGCGACTATAGTAACTGTTCACCACCACATAGAGTAAAGATAGGAGGTCGTTGGGTCACATACAATATTGTACATCGTACATGCACACATTGTCACAATTTTACACGGCAATATGATGTCATAGATTTCCCCGTAACTTCGCGCATGTTCACACTACATAAAAGATTGACCCCTCATTTTTTAAGTTACATTGTCCTCTTTCAAATGAACATGCTTGCAACTAACTGAAAATAGTAAACATCTGTAATTTTGTGAACGGGCCTACCAGGGATAAAGCTGCATCATATAAGAGGTTAAGACAAAATTATCTGAAATATATCATTTTTCTCCCCCTGTATAGCCCCCCGTCTATTAGCAGGACTGAACAGCTCATGCTTTAAATCCGTTAAATGTTGACCCTAAAAAGCACCGACAACTTGAAATACATAAACAGTCGTCTCACTATTCCGGTTCCCACGTTCATAATTATTGGTAATCAGCCCAAATAAGCGTGCTCGTGCCTATGT
>JAMKCH010040727.1:0-20212 GCA_023653785.1 Ophioderma brevispina | reverse complement strand
TCCATGGTTTTTCTGAAAATTCAACTTAAGCCTCTGAACCCTGCAGGCAACTGTTAAAAAGGTTTCAACATTTTTTTTTCTTCAAAAAATTCAAAATCTTGCATTTTCATGATCTTCAGCATGAAAAAAAATGCATTCAAATGGGTCATTGTGTTAGAGATAGCCTTACAAATGACCTGCAGTCAAAAGTTCCCAAATGACTGATTTGGGAAGCCATCTCAAAAACCATTGACTTATGTGTTATTACTTAAACAAAAGCTACCAGGGTTGGAAGGGTTAAGTTGCATTAAGCATTAATGTATTCTTTTAGCAATTCATCAGCTTATCACTTTGTTCTTGTTACAGTTATTCCTCTAACAATTATGTATCACTCATCACAATCACAAAGAACAACATATTGTAGTTAGTTTAAAAAAGCTCAAAAGGTGCTAAATACAGAGTTCTTCACAGCTGTTTGACCCCATACAAACTGTCTCTTTTATTTTTAGAACAATTTTAAGCAGTAGCGACACAATTTTGACAACTGGTATAAGTAGGGACATGTAAGAGCTATCATCTCTGCAAAAATCAGACAAATCCATTGTGGGAATCTTGCCATATAGGCCTACAAAGGTTATGATTTGTATGTTATAGCGCCCTCTATATGCCCATTCTCCATAGAGATACGTGGAAAACTAGATTTAAGAAAAATCGTATTTGCCCACAATGAAATGTCGTAAAATTTACACAGAATGTGGTTAGTGGACTATATACTCAAAATCAGTTGTCAAAAGTGTGTCGCCGACAATATTTGTTTTATTCTGGTTTTGTCATAATAAATGAGACTTTCTATTAAACAGTCAAAATGTAAGACTAATTTCAGAAGAAATTTTGTGCATACATCGACGTCAGTGACGTGAATATGCTATCTACAAAGAAAAATGTGCAACTCCCTGAAAATCGACCAATATGTTATACATATATGAAAGACCTTGAAAGAAACTATTATTATTATTAAATTAGCTGTAACTAAAACAAAGGAAGAAATCAATCATGCATTTTAAACAACTTTTTATGCATGACTTTCCAACTAGCATTTTTTTTCAATAGATGAATAAACTTAATAATTGAAATAAGTTTCTTTTAAAAAAGAGGTACAAAACCCAAGTGCTATTACCTGTTAAGTTTCTTTTTCATTTTGTTGTTAAGAGATGTGTATCTTTATAAACCATCAATTTGGTTTCAAGACAAATTTTTTTAGTGCTAAGCACTTTTAAAAAAAAAATCAGACCATTCAAAATTTTGTAACAGTCATATACCATTATGTGCTTCTCATTGTAGGTTCTAAAATGGAAGAATTAATGTTCACAAAAAAGAAAAAACAATCAAAATCTGATCGACCCACTGACCAACTCTCTCTACTTGGGACCAGAGCAATGTAACATAGCTGTATGCATAAACAAAATTATCAAAAACAAAGGTGTATTGTGTGCCGTAATTCTGTGCAGTGTATGTTTTAATAAAACTCTTCCACTAAATTGTTTACAATTATTAATGCCCTTTGAATTAAACAAATACAGTTGTATTTCAATCAATTAAAACATAACAAAATTCAGCAGGCCCAACTCTGCTGTTGTTATAAATAGTGAAAATATCCACTGAGAGATTTCCCAAGGATGGCACCCTCTATTTTCTAACAAATCCGAGTTTTTTGCATGTATATATTGCTTGCCCACATTCTAAAGAACGAGGCTCAAATCAGTGTCCTTCATGTAGAAAATCACAACTTTGTGATAAAATTCTGGATCTGGATTTTTTTTATACACAGTATCCTAGTGTTCTCTTATACTACACATAAATGTTTACTACTTCAAAACAACAAATTCATTTCATCTCAAACTTTGGAATTGGGCATTTTAGGCAATGCGATTTTGCACAATAATTTCAGCATACAAAGTAATATACTTGTAAAACTTGGTTAAAATACTTCTTTATTTACAAGTTTTTATAACCAGGTACATTTTTATCATTCATTATCTGGGTAATATGCCATAAAAATGTGCACAAATTTGTATGATTAGTCACAAAGTCAAAGGTGTCAAAATATTAATGACAGCACCATAGACACCTTTGCACAGATGACACCACCTATACTCTTGGCTTGTAAATATCACCACACTGACAAATTTATTGTAAACAGCTTAAATATCAAACAAATGGCCCAATTCCAAGATATGGGCACAGCTGGAAGGTCCTGAATATTGTAATCCACATAAGCCAGATAAGTTGTGATAATTTTAGATGTTAAGTTTGGGATGATATCAAATAAATGTGTCAATATTTTGTCATGTCACTGGCCCCTTACCAATGACTAAGACAAACACTGAATTTTTACCTTGTCACTGACAAGGTTAAGGGCAGTCTAAGAGTGACAGAGCATGCATATTCCATGTACAATCTGTCAATCTTAGACTGCCCTTAAGAGTGACAGATTGTGCATATTCCATGTACAAAATATTTCAAGACAAAATAAAGCAAAAACTTGTTCTAACATTGAGCCAAATTTTGTACATGCCTCCCATATGGGGTATTGAATTCATTTGGAATAGCCATGGTTAGGTTGTGCACTGCATGTGATGATCATACATTGATGATCATACATTAATCATGACCTGACCATGTTTATTGAATTGAGTATATGCCTCCCATATGGGGTATTGTATTCATTTTGAATAGCCATGATCAGTGATCATGACTTGACCATGGCTATTCCAAATGAATGTAATACTCCATATGAAAGGTCTATATACTCAATTCCAGTTATGCCTTCCATTTAAGGGGGTAAGGAATTCATCTGGAATAACCCAACCCCAAAGCATGGGGGGGTAAGGAATTAATCTGGAATAGCCAAATGCCATAGCATGGGTGGTTTTAGTTTCATTGAGAAAGGAAGACATGCATCAAGTGCTAAACAGAACCAAAATGCTACACAGAACCAAACATTTGTGGAGCAAATGAAAATTGCCCGGGAAAATTGCCCCAATTTACATTATAGTGGAGCGGTTTGGACTGCAAAATTGTCGACAACCCCTCCCCTCGGTACAACAAAACGCAACCACTTCTATTCGAAAGATAGTAATAAATAATTTTAAAAAATGATGGTTGTGGTCAAATTTTTTTTTTTTTTTTTTTTTGCATATTCCATGTACAAAATATTTCAAGACAAAATAAAGCAAAAACTTGTTCTAACATTGAGCCAAATTTTGTACATGCCTCCCATATGGGGTATTGAATTCATTTGGAATAGCCATGGTTATGTTGTGCACTTCATGTGATGATCATACATTGATGATCATAACATTAATCATGACCGACCATGTTTATTGAATTGAGTATATGCTCCCATAGGGGGTATCGTAATTCCATTTTGATAGCCATGATCATTGATCATGACTTTTACAGGCTATTCCAAATGCATGTAATCTCTATATGAACGGTCTATAACTCAATTCCATTATGGCCTTCCTAAAGGGGTAGGAATTCACCTGAAATAGCCATGCCCATAGCATTGGGGTAATGAATTAATCTTGAATAGCCCAATGCATAGCAATGGGTGGATTATTTAATTGGAGAAAGGAAGACGTGCTCAATTGCTAAACAGAACCAAAGTGCTACCCAGAACTCAAATATTTGTGGAGCACATGAAATTGCCCCAATTACATTAACAAATATGACATGGCCCAAATTTAGGCCAAAGAGGGTTACAACTCCTCAAAATTCATGTTGAAAATGCCAATGTTATTTTATTTTTTTCCCCAAAAGTAGGAGACTCCCCACCCGACAGCAGGTCACCATGACGACATGGGAATTTTGCTTCCCTGGTTTGATTGCCTTGCTGTGCTACTGAACTTCAGTAAATGGGTTAGTTGGTTGATGATGCCTAAATTTGATTTGACATGTCTACAATGGGAAGTGAACATCTGGGATTACTTCCTGAGGTCAGAAGGTCACCAGGAGGAAACTGATTTCCAAGAAATACTATATAACAGGTATGGCAACAATACTACCTACTGAAAGATCAGTGGAATGATATATGAGAAATGACCCATGATTAATGTACTATTCATTTCTGTAAGACAGATTTACAATGTTGCCACTCTGGTGGTCTCTAATCCAGTCACTTTAAAACAAAAAATGGAATATGGACATAGAACACCAAATCTCTCCTCATGTGGTGAATAGTAAAAATAGTTTCGGTAATAGACTGTGAAAAAATGTGTGTGGGGGTACTTAGATTTGTGAACTTCTGAAGAAAAATGGGACACATAGGAGTCACAGATTCAAAATTTCTAAGGATCCAGAAGAAACCACTACACAAAGATTCTTCAATTTGACTGACATCAAAATCCAGTGAAAACATAAGAACATTGTAAGCGTATTTCAATAATGACCTCACTTAACCCCTAGATGACATTTGACTCAAATTCACAAACAGCCCTAAAATCCCCTACCCATCAATTATAATGTGCAGGTTAAAAGGAAATTGACCCAGCCATATTCAAGATGAAACCTTTTGAAGTTTTTGACAGACAGACAGACATATAGACACATCAGTAATTTAATAACCAGCAATAATGAGCAGTATAATTGGTACACTGCAACTATACTTCATCCGGCCTGAACAAAGGAGTGATGTCATAGGTTTCGCGCAGCTATTGTGCATGCGTATCGTGCACGCCGACTTTGTGCGCTCGCGATTACAGCTGAGGTTTACTGCGATTTGCACATTTAAGCCTGCGTGAAAGTTATGATGCCACTCCTTAGTTCAGGCTGGTAATAGTAACCTAGATAAACATTACAAATGGAATTCTATATAGTGATTTTGACAAATTTCTGTAGAAGCCTTAAATGGACATGTTTGTAGTGATATATTCTTTTGATATAAAATCAAATTTAACAAAACATTTTCTTCCAAAATCCCTGAATATGTCTTTAAGAAGAAAGAACTTTCTATTAGCCCTTGCTCAGGTTATCAAATCATAAGTGCGTAGAACCTTCAAATGAATTTGATTTTCAGTTCAACCATGAAAAGTCTCCTAGGAATGTTGAATGAGTAGAAACATGTATCAAAATTGGATGTGTTTTTATATACTCATAATATGACTTTATAGGCATACTGAACACTTAACAATGATCAATAGCATATTAAGACTGTTTTTATACGAAAATCTTTCAGAAATATTATGAATGAAATGACTCTTCTGGGGCTATTAAAAATCTGCTCATTTCAAGCATGTAGGCCTATTTTAACAGGTCTACATAGTGCTGTGTGCCCATATAGTAGTAATAATACTCTACAATCACTTCCGTGCTGGACACAAATTAGAGGAATGCAATTTTCTCCCCTAATTTTTTTCTTTCCCCCACCCCCACCTTTTTTTTTTTTTTTTTTTTTTTTTTTTTTTTTTTTTTTTTTTTTTTTTTTTTTTTTTTTTTTTTTTTTTTTTTTTTTTTTTTTTTTTGAGAAATTGCTAAATTTTGGCAAAAATCAGTGATTTGGGCATCCAAATTGGTTAAAAATCTCCAAATTTTGTATGCTTTGCCCCCCCCAAATTGCATTTTTCCCAAAAAATTTCAATTTGCCCTCTGTCCCCCCCCCCTCGAAAAAGAAGTCTGGCACCACCACTGCCAGTAATACTGTGTATTAAATCTCAGTACAGATTTCACTAAATTTGACAGTCTGAAACTGATCACAGAGGATCATTCTGGAGTCTTTCAAACAAGACCAGAAAGAAAACTTACAAGAAAGCATATCGCATTTTTTTTTTTTTTTTTTTTTTTTTTTTTTTTTTTTTTTTTTTTTTTTTTTTTTTTTTTTTTTTTTTTTTTTTTTTTTTTTTTTTTTTTTTTTTTTTTTTTTTTTTTTATTAAAATTTGTTAGTATAGTATATGGCCTATGTAAATCACTTATTTTTCAGGGGGGCAAGATTCCCCACAGGGGGGAAACTGCCCCCTGTCCCCCCTCTGGCTACATCACTGATTGATACCTACTTTGCTGGGGAAACAAGGTTGAACTTGAGATCCTATCAGTGACTCCCAGGGCGGCCGCTAGCCTTTCAAATGCAACTGGAATGATGATACACACCCGACATATACCCAGTGACGCCCATAGGTTCTACCAAATGGGTCACAGCTGGCTTCTGTACTTTCAACAAGTGTTTTATATAAAAAAAGTATAGATATAGTCATCTTCCAGATAATTGAGATTATACTACAATTAGAAATCAATTAGCACCAATACTAACAACCTAATCCAATTAAAATATTACAAATGATGACACTTTATACAAAAAGTAAATAAATTCCCTTGACTTTCAAACATGATTTTCACTTACAATTACAAATTCATTGTATTATAAATATCTTCAGTTTCTCCAAGCATCTATGTTGCTTTTAAAATAAATCTTCTGGTGTTAAACAGCAGACCTGTAGAAAATAAACAAAGATGATGTTGTTTATTGTTTGTTAGCAAAATCTCCTAGAAAGCAAGCAAATAACTTTCAACAATTTACAATATTCACTTGGATCAATCATTTCACAATTAAGTTACTTTTGTTTTGCTTCTATTGGTGCTTTGTAGTGTGTTGGGTTGGCAAAATTACCAACTTACATTTAAGCAGATTTTCTTTTTGTTGGAGAGGTTAAAAAAAAGGAGAGATAAGGATGGTGGAGGGTAGAAGTAGATACAAAGAATTAGACGAAATATATGGGTGGGTGGGTGGTAAGGTGATGTAGGGAAAGGGGAGAGAGGGGAGGGAAAGAGTGAGAGCGTGTGTGTTTGTAAGCGTGTGTGAGGGTGTGTTTGTGTGTATGTGTGTCAGTGGCGTAACCAGACCTTTGCTAATGGGGGGCAGAAGAGGCGCCGAGGCGTTTTCTGAGGGGGCAAATTTGGGAATTTGGATCCTTTTTTTTTTTTTTTTTTTTTGGTCGGACATGGGTTGGTACATTTACTGCACCCACTTTGCCTGCTCCCAGTTGAATTCAGCAGCCTTGACGGAATAAATTGCAGTACTTTATTCCGTCAAGGCTGCTGAATTCAACTGGGAGCAGAAAAAGTGGGGTCACAAAATGTACCAACCCGTCGGACATGCCTCACTCCAACTGTGTGTATCTCAAAAATGAATATTGGATTTGTCTGAAATTGTCACAAAATAAGGTCAACAAAGATGCTTTTTAGCTAAATGAAAATTGAGGAGAAATTGTCATTTTCGTGAAAGTTATCGGCTCTAGCAGTTTTGTCTCCATATTTGGGGGACACACGATATTTCAAAAAATACATCTTGTTCCGGTATCAGCTCAATCCTCTTAAACCAACCGATATAGAATAAAAAAGTAAGTTTAAAGGTCCAACGAGAGATTTCACATATCAGGTGTCCCTAACAAAATTGAAAGTACTGATTTTTGCCCAGAAGTAAAGCTTTCCATCAAAAATATCCCCATCTCAAAGGATTAAGCTGAGAAATGTTTCTTTGGTACAAAAATTGTGAAATTTCTAATTTCGTATAGGAGCAAATACAAAATTCAGCTTATGTTTTATATTGAAATATAGGCAAATTAAAATCACATTTTTTCTGTCTTTTAAGACATTTCTGTAGCCAAATACAAGGCAAGAAATGTACTGAGTGTCTAATCTACATGAAATTACTATTATGAGACAATATTTGGGTGCCTCAAAAATCTCTCGTTGCACCTTTAAGTTACACTTTTGTTTTGCTTCTATTGGTCCTTTGTAGTGTGTTGGGTTGGCAAAATTACCAGCTTATGTTTAAGCAGATTTTCTTTTATTTACCAACTTACATTTAAGCAGATTTTCTTTTTGTTGGAGAGGTTAAAAAAAAGGAGAGATAAGGATGGTGGAGGGTAGAAGTAGATACAAAGAATTAGACGAAATATATGGGTGGGTGGGTGGGTGGTAAGGTGATGTAGGGAAAGGGGAGAGAGGGGAGGGAAAGAGTGAGAGCGTGTGTGTTTGTAAGCGTGTGTGAGGGTGTGTTTGTGTGTATGTGTGTCAGTGGCGTAACCAGACCTTTGCTAATGGGGGGCAGAAGAGGCGCCGAGGCGTTTTCTGAGGGGGCAAATTTGGGAATTTGGATCCTCCATAGACACTGTACAGTTCATTTCAGGGGCTGGTGGGGGAAAGGGTTCTAAGCAGGGGGAATTCACCCTCCCTGCCCCCACCCCCACCCTGGTTATGTGTGTGTGCATGTCTATGCATGTATGCACAACTTTTACCCAGTTGCAAAGACATTTTTTTACGTATTCCATATTGCCCTTTCTTGGCCATGGAATTTGTTTTCTTGTTTTGATAGTTGTAGTTGTGTGTTCCAGGGTTGAGTGTTTTTACCTGAATTATCAACAATGAATTTTTTATCCAATGACATAAAACCACGAATTGTTTGGTTTCCCAAATATTAAACCATCAAATAATTAAAAAAAAACAAGGAGTTTTCTGATGAAGATCTTTTTTTGACTTCCTTGTGAAATATCCTACTTCCCAGAGACAAAATGTGTTTTAATCATGAACACCATGTGCCTCTCTATTCAGAATGTTAACATTTACACCAAAGACACAATTTGTTCTTCTCAACTATGCATGCAGTTGATTTTTATCACATATGATACTTCATATCTTTATGACCATCATGATAATAATTTAGAGGGATGTTGCACTTTTGTTCTTAAGATAAAGATTGATGATGTGATAATCAAATATGGGTGCTATTGTATATTTTACTTTCATACAATATTTTATGACTTTGTGCTTGGGTTTTACGAGCTAAGGGAGGGTAAATGCTTGGACCTAAAGTTGTCAAAAATAAGATTACAAATGCTGAGATAATGAGCTTTTGAATATGAAAGTACTCTGTATGGAAACATAAACTAAACACTAAAAATATAAACAAATACTAAAACCAAAATGAAGTACATGTGACTTATTCACTTACTGAAAAAACATGCATCAAAATTTGTTGATCTTACATATTACACAGTGGCGTGCTGACAAGAGGAAAAGCTGCCCCTTCTGGCTTGAAAAAGCGGGATATATGGACGAAAATATGTATTTTCTTCCCTTTCTTCATGGAATTTCAACCAATATCAGCCTAAATTTGGCAAAAATTAAAGTAAATTCAGTAATTTCCATGCATAGTTTTGGAGAAAATCACCAAGATGACTTATGAATTTTCCCTCTCTGGCGAGATGACTTTTATCAACTACCTTGGTACGCCACTGATATTACATATGGCACAATAGAAAAATAAATCAGAAATTCTTACATAATGAGCATTGGCTTCATTTCTTCAGCTCTGTCACTATGGTTACCAAGGCAACTGTCTCCCTCCTTTCCATCTGCTTCAGTAGCACATGGCGTGTCTAATGCCAGATTACTGCCGACACTGCTGGAATCGGGAGAACCACTGCTTTCTTCTTCCTCTAAAATTCCAATGTCAATATTGACACCTAGGTCCAAGTATGGTGTGTCCTGTTCTAAAATATTCTCAAGGTGGTAGCGGAGATCTGTAAAAGTGGGACGGTCTTCTTGGAAAGGTCTCCAGCAAGATTTCATAATGGCATACCTAGGTTATTGGAAATAAAATTATTGATTACAATGTGTTTTCCTGATCTACATTTGGCCTTTACACATATCTAAATATATGAAGGTCTTCTATGTAACTCATGGAAGGCTTATATGTGCAATCATCATTCAATAGCATCTGTAGTATGGTAATCAGCATTCAATGCTAATCATAGTGGGACTTACATTTGATTGTATGATTATTTTGAAACACTTAGCTCATCCAACAAGCTTTTGAAAGCATTTAATTTATCATCATACCATGATAGAAGTTCAGACAAGTCTGTTATGTCTGAATGAATTTTCTTGAAAATATGCAAATGAGTACATTAATATTCATAACCTGTTGAAAAGTATACAGCACATGACCCCATCATGTTCTATCACCATGCCAGGTTAGAAGATCACTGACTATTCAGTTTTGTTTGTAGAGTGGATTAATTTTTTTTAATTTGAAAATATACAAGTAAGCTCATTAATATTCATAACCTGTCCAAAAAGTATACAGCATTTAACCTCGTGCTCTATCACTGTGCTACTCCAGAAGTTAATTGACTAATAAGTTTAGTCTGTAGAGTGGATTAATACATTTTGTTGGCCATCCAGACAGGCATTCATCTGCTTGATCACATAGGCACTTCCACAATATGGTGGGGGGAGGGGGGCAAAAAGTGCATTGCTTTCTATAGCTTAATAAGCATCTCCTTTTGAACATACATCTAACTAACGCTCCGATCAGTATCACACTTAATTTTCAGATACTGATATAAACATGTTTTCTGAAAATAATGTTTTTACCCAAAAATGATAATTTTAACCCCAAAATGGGTGTTCACATGATTACTGTGATAGCATGTTTCTATCTATAAAGTATACTCTATGCAGGTTAAATTTAACATGGATACAACCATTAAATAAAAGAAGTTTGTAAATACAAAAGAGTCTTAGCTGGCCTAGTGGTAACATTGTCTGCGCGGCTTCTTTACTTCATTTTAAAAGAAAGAAAACCACAAGAAAGACCACCTGTGTAATAATGTGAAATCAGCCAAATTGAGAATATCTTGGCATCTTCTGGAGAGGTTTTATTTATCATAGGTGGTCCTAAAAATGGCAATTGACTTACAGTTCTTCAGAGCACCCATCTGGTCGGTCCATCCTGTACCCTCTCTTCAGAAATTTTGGAATGTCATGATTAGATACACCTGGATAGGGAGCGGATCCGAGGGTTATGATCTCAAACAACACTATACCAAATGACCATCTGTTTTTTTTTTTTTTTTTTTTTAAGGTCAAATAGGATTAAATAATACAAATTATATACGTCATTCATATATTCTTGTTCATTGATTGGTTAAAAGTGGACCACATGATCAAATATAAACATACCATTCTGCAGAAAAAGACTATTTACGGCTCTCAAAAGAACTATTTACGGCTCTCAAAAGAACTATTTACGGCTTCCAAAAAAGACTATTTACGGCTTCCAATTTTAGCACATACAATGTCAGCCCTGTGTAGCATGATCATCAAAACAAATTGTCAACATGGATACACGCGAAAATGCATGTGAGTGACGGTACGGCTACAAATCAGTCAAGATTCCAGCTGTTAAGTGATCAAGAAATGACATGAAAGTGTGAACACTAAAAAGCAGATTAAGAACAGCCTGTCCATGTTTGATGGGTTTAGTCTGTAAGTAGCATAGGCGTAAATCCCGGGGGATATATACCCCCAATATTTTGATGAGGGGGGATGGTCAATACGTTCATCCGCCCCAATGTTGATGCCTGTTCATGTGTTTTTGACCCAAAATAACCTCATATTTTACCATAATAGTTTAAAATTGGTAAATTTCCGCCCGCTCGCGCGCAGTTTGTTCTGATTACAATTACATTTAAGGATTTTAGCTTCTAAATGACGAAATTTTAGCGCGCTTCGCGCGAACATGTGCTAGTATGGATCTTTTCAGCAAACCCCGTTTGATTCATAAATTTTCTTCAACCCCACCCCCCCCAATGTCAACAAGAAATTTACGCCACTGGTAAGTAGGGTGATGACAACACAGCAATATTGACTGCCGGCATGGGTCATGTTGGTAGGCTAGGCTAGGGCTAGGCTAGGCTAGGCTAAATCTCAATTTTACCTCATTGTTTTATAAAATCTTTTAACCAATCAATGAACAATGAATATATGAATGACGTATATAAAACAAATATATACTGCCTTTATTCGAGCCTACTGTTAAATCTATGGTCCCTCGGTGACTGCAATAGTGCTATTTTGCTTCAGGGCTGCGCCCCTCAGCAAAATAGCACTATTACAGTCACCTCGGGTCCATAGTTTTAACATGAGTCTCTCATGTCAGTATATATTTGTATATAATGCTACCACCATGTTTTTGCTAGTAAACATTAAAGTCAACGATGACCCCACTCTGTAAACTATGGTCAAAGGTCAAATAGGGTCAAACATTAAACATGTTCAATGATACAAGTAGCCATACCATCATATTTGTCACTTTATAGCACTAAATGAAGTCAACAACAACTTGTCTGTGTGACAGTTTCAGTTTCAATTTATTTACCAATAACCATAACTGTGTGACATACAATAACAGGTCAAAGGTCAAAATACGGTGAAACTTGAAACATACTCAAACCAACTCAAGACAACTGCAAGAATAAGAGTGTCTACAGTGCAAACAAGGCCGTACGCATAATTTATTTTGGGGGCGCGGGACTTCAAAAAAGTGGACCTTTTTGGATGTTCCGCCACCAAAAAGTGGACATTTTGTCCATATTTTTCTAAATTTTGGACCTTTTTTATCAAAAAATTCATCAAAAAGTGAACCTTTTGCCCCTTTTGTAGAACTTTTTTAGGGGGGGCTATTTTGTTGGTCTAGACAGTATAAAAATAAATGTTTTGGTCTATAACCAAAAATTAATACGAATAGCTAAAAATACTGCAAATTAAAGCTTGCGAGATCTCTCTGTCAAGGACATACATCTAAGAGGGTCAAAGGTCACATAGGGGTCATTAGAAGTCCAACTGTCTTAGGCCATTGATTCTTTTGACATAGTATGTACAAAGAGTATACAGTACATTTGTTTAAAAAGCTGTGGAGAGGTTAAGAGAGATTTTATAATAAAAGCATATGAAACAGCATTTTGACAATATTTAAAGGGGAATGGCCCAACGTAAGTACATAAAGTTTTCATCTTGATAGAATGGCCCTGGGGGTCTTAAGGGCCGTACATACCCGTACCTCTTTCCAATGTCAGTAATAAATCCATAGAATACGTCCTTGAAATTTGTCTCATTTTCTCCCAAATTGAACAAAACCCAGGGAAAAAATTATTATAATTTGTAGCCCTAGTAAATAACTACTTACACATCACTCTTAGTTGTAAACACTTGATCATACACTGACTCAATTGACATCCACTTGATTGGCAGTCTCCCTCCATTCCTGTGAACATACACTTTGTCATCATAAACAAATCTCGTCAAGCCAAAGTCGCCAATTTTTAGTGTTTCGTCCTCCATGACTAACACGTTTCTGGCAGCCAGATCCCGATGCACAAAACCTTTTTGTGACAGGTATTCCTGTGACAGAAGGTAATATCAAGTGTAACATATTACAAAACTACAGGGTGAGTCAAAAAAAGTACAACCAAATTGAGGGATTTTTCATGGAAAACCCTCTGTGCTATTCCTATATTTTCTTTTTGTAGTACATACGCTGTTTTGTTAGCTTTCGTATAAAAATTACGGCATTAAAATTGATTAACGCGTTCAAAAGTTACAGCTGCAGAAGTGAAAGTACCCAATGTGAAAGACCGAACAAGTTACACGCTAGAGTAACTCAAAGAGTACTCTTGGATTTACGTTCAGCTTTGGTATTTGCAGCATATCCTCCATTAATTAAACATTTGGAATAAATGTCAGGGAACACCAGTGACGTAACCAGTCTGTGGGTGAGGGAGGAGGAGGCGAGGGCAAGGGCGGGATCCCCCATTCAAAATCTTTGCCCCCTCCTGGCCCCAGAGATCAGAAAAAGTAATAAATTTATAGTATTGACAGATTACCGTGTTCGCCTTTGCAAAACGTGTTTTAGTGATGCCTCAAAAGTTAATGGTTCCCATCGCCTGGTCCCCCTCCCCAAATGAAAATGTCTGGTTATATCGTTGGGTAAGACGAAAATAAAAGCAGATATCAAAATAATATTTAATGAAATCAATATTTAGACTTGAATCAACAATTTGCAGCATTCTTTCAACTTGCTTGATCTCCATGTAGTAAACTGTCAAATATAGGGCTGGATAACAGATAAAGTATTAGCTTTTTTCCTTTTAAATATATCCTGTTAATTTCAATAAATCTTACAATATTCCCATTATCATTCAACACATGTTCTGCGTAGCATTTGAATATTGAATACGGCGCCAAAGAATTAACCAGTTAGTTTATTTTGAAGCCCTCACGCTTGCGTATAAGTGTATAGTAATGAGGCTCGTGTGTACAGTCAGTCAGTGTGCAATTTGTTCGGCGCTGAAAACAGATACCTTCACAAAAATAACTGTAGCCCTTGAATGTGGCTTGATCGATTTTTAAAATTTAAATTCTTGTGAGCTGATTAAACGACTATCCACACAATGAATTTAATTTGGTAAGTTCCGTTAATGTTCCCTTCATCAAAAATCTCTCATTTGGTTTACTTTTTTCTGACTCACCCTGTATATCATTTTTTAGAATGCTGCTGTTATCTTTGGTCTGATCAGACGGTGTTCTATACACAATAACTTTGTGCAACTTTTGAAAGTGTACCTTTTGTCATTCACATGTTCATACTGTAGCATTCAAAGTTTACTCATCGTTGTTTAAAGCCACTGTCAGTGATTTTTTTTCAAATGTACACACATTGCGCTCCCTATTTTTCATGGCATTCCATTTTTTTGCACTGTTGTATTTGAAATTGTTGTATATAAAGACCCCTGAAGTGGCTCATCGTTTAAAACACATTGTATTTGATCCAACAGGGACGGTCTAGAAACAGTCGTAATGACATCGTCAAGACTGCTTTAAAATACTTAAAAGTCTGTTTTTTTCACAAAAACGTAATAATTTTGTTTGATATGACCTAACACATCAAAAAGGAGACAAAATGGGCATTTTGAATTGGACACAAATTAGTGATAGTGTTTTAAATGTTTATGGGTCGCTTCAGGCTACACACACAATCAAGATTTCAGTATGAAAGGTTTTAATAAATTAATAGTTTATTTAAAATACTGAGTTATATAAAAGCATCAAGATAATCAATCATTTTTATACATCTCGCCATTTTTAAAGCAACACGAGTCGATAATCTGAAACTAAGAACTCCCCAATTTCTTTCTCAAGTTGTACCATTAAACCTAAAGACCTATCAGTGATTTGGAAAATATTTGAAATTTGCAGGAATAGCTTCAGTGAAGGATAAGTCTGTAGAATTCTCATCGTATACCTTTCCAGCTTTATAATTGACAGAAAAGGAAGAAAACGGCCGTGTTTTCCAAGATACATTCTCCATTCAATTACGTGTTGTAGTAAGCGTCCGAACGGGGAAGGTTCCGATTTTGGGTGAGACAGTACTGACTACAATCTCCTATTCTGTCCTTCTAGGTTGCTTTCTGGGTCTTATCTATTGCAGGTAATGTTAAGTATCCTTTCCTTCGTACATACATTTAAAATCCTGATTTTTGATGATTTTTTTTCGATTTACCATTTAGGCACATCACTGATAGTGTCTTTAAAGTACATATCGATTTTAACCAACCAAAGTAGCACAATTAGGATGCGAGCATGGGTTACATGTTACGTCTTGACAGCACTAATCATGCTAACCACATTTTTGCAGTACTTTCAAATATCTCCAAATCACTGATGATAAGTCATAGGTTAAACTATATCAGTACATACTGCCAATATCAATCAATTGGCACTATTAATATTTCAATATGGGCAGATCAGGACCACCATTTTTTGGTAGGGAAAGGGGGCAAAAAAAATTTGTGTGTGGGGGGGGGGGTGGCAGGGAAGTGAAGCTAAATTTTGTCAAGGCAAATGGACAAATTTAGTAGAAATAGGCAAATGTGACATTAAATATTGCGAAATTCATTAAAGTGGCGCTAATTTGCTATTTTAAACACTGTAATTTGACAGTATTCATCACTTTGGTCCAGGTTGGAGCTTCAATTTTTGGAGAAAACTGGGAGGGGGCAAAGAAAAATTGGGGGAATTGCCTCACCCCCAGGCACCCTGCAAATGAAAAAGCATTCAAAGAATTTAAACACTGATGTGTAATCGTCTTAAGATGTCTTACGACGAGTCTTAGATTGGGGTTTTGAGATTTTTCTCAAAATTTTTAATTTTTTATTTAAAACATTTACAAAAAATCACCAATTTTGCTCAAATCCTGCTAGCCACATCAATGCCGGTATTTCTGGAACTTAGTCCCCGAGATGCCAACGTCTCATTCCCTTTTCCGCGGGAGACCTCCCGGTTTTTTCGTTTGTTCTCTCCCTTCTCCCCGAATTTTGCTACAATCCTCCCGATTTTTTCCAATTTTAATGAAAGAACATAAATAAATAAAGCACCATAAGTTAAAGAAAGAGGGGCCAATTCTATTCAGAGTCAATAAAAGAACATCAGTTTAAAGATTTTCAATTTATACAGTCTGTTAAACTGGTTTCCGACATCGTTTGTCTCCCGACTTTCGAATGGTTCACTCACATTAAATTTGATTTAACCATTTTAAAGGTGCGTGTTCCGATCGCCTTGGACCCTGATTTTCCCGGCAGTATTAATTGATTTTGATATCAGATGAAAAGGCCGTCTTTTTCTCATTATCGTCGTCCTGAAATTTCACAGAGCCCTAAAATCCATTTTCATTCTCAAGAGATAACAAAAACCGCCGTTTTTAGTTTACCATCAAAATTATCACAGTATTGATAGGGCTTTGCAATATGCATTATTGCGTCTAACCTCAAAACGCACTTGGTTTTCTTTCCGACGGTACTTGATGAGGGCGTACGTGCAAGTGTCAGGCTCTTCATGATGAAGCATAGAACACATAGGCATAAATCGGAAAGCACCTTTAACTGCTGTATGCTAAGTCTTCTGATGGTATTTTAGTTTAACTATTACTGCAACATGCAAAGGGATATAACCAACAACATGCATTGGTTTAAAGCATTTTTGTTTTGAAAGTTTTCAAGCTTTAAAGTTCAGGCCTTGTATCTTTTTTCATGTACTTTTTAAGAGAAATACTCTATATGGACTTAGTTTCCACTGACAGTTTTCCTCAAATGGGGCTGTCAGAGCGGCGGAGCTCTGTTCATTTTTTCTGAACAGCTGTATGTTAAGACTCTATCTCATATCGTTCATAATATGTGCAGTTCGCTTTTAGTTTTTAAGTTACAAGCCTTTGAAGTATAGACGAGTTTTTAAGGCTCAGCATACTTAGTATGCAGAGCTATTGTTCTGGCAATTTGGTTGACTCTCTCTATCTATCTATCTTTTAACACTTGTCATAATGCTCTGTTGCCAAACGCTTGGGCCGATTGCAAGCGAAAATCGGTCAGAATAATCATTGACCCCAGGCCCTGTGGGGGGTTCAAACAGATTTGGTGTTCAAATGTCACGTGGGCCGATTAAAAGGGCCCATCCTTGAGAAAATCTATAAATGCTTCTTGGGGGCCACAAATCAATTGTTATAATCACTAGACTTGTTCATAAGAACCGCGACCCAATGTCCAATGGGGTGTTCACAGAGTTTGGGTCAAAGGTCCCATGTGGGCCGATTAAAAGGGGCATTCTTTGAAAATCTATAAATTGCTCTTGTGCCACAAATCAATTGTTATAATCACGACTTGGGTAGACTAACCGGCCCCTGACCCAAGGTCCATATGGGGTGTCTCACAGATGCGGGTCAATAGGTCACGTGGGCCAATTAAAGGGCTTCTTTAAAATCGGAAATGCTTCCATTGTTCCACAAATCAATTGTTATAATCACTAGATCTTGGTTAGAGAACCGCTTGACCCAAGTCCATATGAGGTTGTTCACAGATTTGGGTCAAAGGTCACGTGGGCCTATTAAAGTGGCATTCTTTTAAAATCTATAATTGCTTCTTTGTGCCACAATCAATTTGTTATAATCACTAGACTTGGTTAGAACCGCTGACCCAAGTCCATATGGGGTGTTCACAAGATTTTGGTCAAAGGCATGTGGGCCGATTAAAAGGGGCAATTCTTGAAAATCTATAAATTGGCTCCTTGTGGCCACGAAATCAAAGTTGGGTATAATCACTAACTTGGGTAGTAAGAACCCGCTTTGACCCAAGGTCCATTGGGGTGTTCACAGATTCGGGTCAAAGGTCCGTGGGCCAATTAAAGGCATTCTTGAAAATCTATCAATTGGCTTCTTGTGCCACAAATCAATTGTTATAATCATCATAGACTTCGGCAGAAGAACCGCTGACGCCAGCCATATGAGGTGTTCAACAGATTCGGGTCACAGGTCACGTGGGCCAATTAAAGGGCATTCCTTTGAAAATCTTAAATTCCTTCTTGTGCACAAATCATTGTCATAAATCCCTATACGTGGTTAGAACTTGCTGACTCCATGGTCATATGGGGTGTTCACAATTTGGGTCGAGGTCCATGTGGGCCAATTAAAAAAGTGGCCTTCTTTGAAAATCTATACAATCTTCCTTCTGTTGGTGCCCCAAATCAATTGCTATAATCTCGAGACTTGGTCGAATGAACTGCTGAACCAAGGCACATACAGGATTTTCACAGAGTTGGGGGGGTCAAAAGTCTGTTTGGTGGGCCCAATTAAAAAAGGTGCATTTGTTTGAAAAGCTAAATCATTTTCCCTTTCCTCCTTGTCGTGCCACAAATCACTTGCTATAAAGCCCCAAAGGGTTGTCTCAGAAGAACCACTGACCCAAGGCCCAATTGGGGTCACATAGTGTGAAGGTCATGTGGCCCGATTAAGGGGCATTCCCTCGATGATCTTGAGACTGCGTGCCTACTACGAAATAGTAGGCCCTTGGTCTCAACATCCGCTGGGGGCATATTTTCTCACCATCTCCCTCATGAGCAGGTCTATATTTGTAGCACTATAAAGGGCAAAACCAATGGGAGCTACTCCTAAACGTCTCTTACTTATGCTCACTATGTTGGGGACTTTCATGATTAATATGCCACAATGGAAAATGTTGTGACCCCCGTGTGGTGTCAAATTAAAGAGAGGGAAATAAAAACTATAATGTACCACCGGGTGCTACTCCTAACCGTCTCTTACTTATGATCATGTTGGGGGGACTTTTCACGATTTTAAAAAAATTTGGGGTCCCCTTTCCCCACAAACCAATGGAAAATGTTGCCCCCCCCCCACCAGGTTGGTGTGTGCCAATATTAATAATCTGCTGAGCGACCACCATTGGTGCGCTTGTAATGTGCTACTGTACTTAACAATATTCTCCATGTGGATTGTGTCATTTTCAGACTGGCCGTTCCTTAAATGGGGACAGTCAGATGGCGGAACTCTTTTTTTTTTCAGGAGAGTTTATTCAAAGAGGCTCTCTCATGAGGGCAGTTGTCAAATTATGATCCTTCAAATTTGGACTTTTCCCTCCTTTTCATGTAATATAAAAAAAAAATACCAGATGTGACTTAGTTTCACGACGTTCCTTGAAAGGGGGCTGTCGGAACGCGGATCTCTGTCCATTTTTCTGGAAAAGCGTATTTAAAGAGCTCTATCTCATGATGCAGTCCATATTTATATTGAAGCTTAGTGGTTCAAGTTTATGGCTTTTAAAGTTAGCCTTTTACATTAACCTTTTCATGTCATTTTTCTTGGTCAAAATACTGATTTTTGGTTTGTGTAATATTGAAAAGTCTGTATTCCAAAGTTGGCATGTCTGTATTAGGCTCCAAAGCTTTAAAGCAATAAAAGGGCAGGAGCTTTGGGGGCTTCGGCCCCTCGACACGACCGATGTCCATTGCCCCTGGACCCCTGGGGCCTTAGAGGGGCTCGGTCGGCGCAAGCGCTCCCTCGCAAAATCTCCCTCTTTTTTAAATTCAAATGTTGGGCATCTCTGTTAGTCCTGGCTTTGAACTTTAGTGCAGGACAGTCCGCTATGAATGACCTCTAAATTTGCTTCTTTCCTGTATTTGTTTGTTCCTGCTGAAAATTTTAAAAAAAAGTACAGAAGAATTGAGAAGCTGAGAATTTTAAACCACCTGCAGCAAAGTTGTTTCTGCTTTATAGTCTTTATAATAAAATTAAAAGGTCCATATAGTTGGACTTAGTCTCGGGGACTAAGCATTAAGCCATGACTAAGTTCTTTTGTGAATAACGGCTAAAGTATTTAAACATAAAAATTAACCATTCCCATTGCAATTTGTCTGGCAAATGACATCAATCACTAAGCACTCAGGCCCCTTAGACTGTTCACTGTAACCACCTTGGTAGTGCTGTAAAGGAACAGTCAGATATACATAAAGAGTCATTTTGTGATTGTTACCACCTTTTCTGTTTTTTTATGATTC
>JAMKCH010040726.1:0-22886 GCA_023653785.1 Ophioderma brevispina | reverse complement strand
ACAGTGCTCAAGGCTGTGTTGAAACTTGAACTTCACATTTAGGTAGTCTAAAACGCATTTAATTTGAAGTTGACACACTTTTGCAATCTCAAGGAAACAAATTTGCGTCCAAGTAGAGGCACTGTTTTCAAAACCTAGTGTGAACCCTGCTCATGTTATCTGTAAAGAACTGCCATTGATCTTGATTCATTCATGTCAGCGGACATATCCAGGCAAATGAATGACCTGTCTTTTATAGTACTACATACAAATCAAAGATCAAACTTCAGTTCAGGGGAATAAAACTGACATTGTTTAATTGTCATTACCACCTCAAGTAAATTTTGAAAATTGTCTTGTAAAAAGTTTTTGTACCATAGGAATGAGTGGATCATGAACCTCTTCAAAATTGCCTGTGTTGTTCTTTAAGTAGCAGTGTGCAAGAATTCTATGGAGGCTACTAGTCTACTCAATTTCAGCTACTTTTTTCAACAAAACGTGCATATTAATGAGCTTGGTAAAATGCTATGGGTGTCCTTCCGTTACCGAGCTCATTAATATGCAACATTCATTAACGAAAAGTGTGTATTTTTCATATAAAATGTCATAAAGGTGCATTTTGTGATCCTAGCACATTTTTGTTTGCTTGATTCATTCAAAATTCTTAAGAAAAGGTCATTTCCAAAATTTCAGTTGATTCGTATGGGGCGTTTTGAGTGAATGTTTGTATCACGGTGCGTTTTGAGCAAAATGTTTGTTGTATCACAGTACCCCATACAGCCCACTGTGTTGTGAGTTCTGTCTGCTTACAGACAGCATGAAAGAAATTACTAATTTCTTCCAGAATACAATGTAGATCAAATCTGGAAATCTTCGAACATTATGGTCCCGGTGATGTAAAAATCACAATTTTTTTAGGATCATGAAATGACCCTTTGATTTTGAAATTAGATGTTCATACAACTCAGCTAAAACACCAGGCCTCTATTTTTAGAAAAAAATATTCATATTTTATTTAATTTCATGTTATCAAAGATGTTTGAAAATATGTTGTTTTGTAGAATCTTTCGGCTATGAATCAACTCAGGATAATACTGTCTACTGGTGCTTAAATTTTCTTTTTTGTGCTGAATTCAAAAGATGAGCAGACATGAAGGTACTGCTTTAGCATTTGTTTGTCATGTCGAGGGTTGACAATCAGAAGGACTTAACTCAGCACTGAAAGAAATATTAAAGAATTTCTTTAATTCTGCTGTTCATAATTAAAAATTGTTCTTTGTTTACTAAAGTTTATATAATACATTTTAAGCAATGAATAGATTTGCTTATAGTAGAAAATATTAAACATCACATTTCTCAAAAGCAGTATTACAGCAGAATTAAAGAAATTCTTTAATATTTCTTTCAGTGCTGAGTTACATCCTTCTGATTTTCAACCCTCGATGTGTAAATTGGAATTAACAAAAGGCTCAAAACATTAAAAATACTTTAAGGGTTGGCTCCACAGCAGTAGGTAAATGAGAAGCCCCCCCCCCCAAAATATGGCCATGTGTAATGGCTTCCTCAGGTTAGAGCAAAAAAAATTTGAGGTATTGGCGTCTTTGCTGACATGAAAACCACTGAAGCAGCTTGCATATAAAACAACATATTCTCAAAAAGATATGCGAGTTTGTTTCATTCTTGAGACCTGTAAGTACATTGCATATTTAGCTCTCAATTTACCTCCAATTTACACACATATTGTGTTGTGTTGTGCATTGCCACGGTTCTTCTGAATGGGTCTCTAAAAACGAAAACACAAAATACCTCACAATGTTGCTCGTGGCCGATTCAAAATGGCTGCTTTTCCGGCTTTTGTTATTTAATTATGTGGTGGCTCTGTCCAGTACTTTTTTATAAAAGTTCCACATAGGATAAAACCCTTGACGTGCCAACCCTCTTGGTAACAGATTGTGTTCATAAAAATTGGCAAGTTATATGATTTTCACTTCAATCTTATCGGGGCTAACCTCGAATAGTATCATTGTCAAAATTGAAATATTTATATATTTTTGAATTATGACATTCTGTGGTATCCATAGTCATGCTGCCCTCCAACAAACTCTAAAAAGCAAAACAAAACAAGTGCTATAGAATTGCCTTTAATCCCTAACACGTATACACCAGGAGCATGTTGACAGAATCACCAAATTAACTTCCGAGTTCTTTACATCCCACCAAACCTTCTACGATGAATTCATCAGGTGGCTACAATTCTCTTCCTGTATGAATTTGATAGAACCCATAACTAGTGCAGACGATAGCGTACTTGTACGTATATAAGTCATACCAAATTATAAAGGAATACAACAGACTTTTATAAAATCCTCTCGGATTCTCAGTTATGAGACGAGAAAGGATACTAATTCAGAACTAAGCACATTAACACCAGTAACACAAATTCTAGTGTCAAAATTTTAGTTTCATGTGTCGAAATTTAATTAGTGAAAAAAAATAAAGGATGACATATCAATTTCAATTAATCTTTGATTGTAACAAGAATATACAAAAATCTGCGCAAATAAGCATTTTGTGATAGCTCTAAAAACTCTATGTAGTGGCGATTAGGCTTACAGTACTGTATAAAATTAAACTTCCCGGGTGAAAGTTAAAAACCTATGTGGTCTTTAAAAAGTGCCATTGCATTGTGGGAAATTTGCACATATGTACGTCAAGTTGTACGGATACCCGTACTGTACGCTTTCTCTCTGGACTGATAACCCCCCAACTACATATGTGAAACCAGTGGATAAATATTGGACCATTGTTAATCATGAAATTTATGATCAGGACTTGTAGTTGGGACTGGATATCTAATTAAAACTTCTTGCATTATCCTGCACAAGTGGTTAACCCATAACATGCAACTAAATCTGTGAAACCAAATTGGCTAAATATTGGACCATTGTTAATATTCTATTCACAAAATTATATGATCAGGGCGTGATGTTATTGAACCTTTCAAAGGACAAGGACTTCTCATTTCAGAATGCTACAGCACCTATGTGGCCAACACTATTGAACCATTGTAAATATGTTCAGTCATGTGCGACTTACAAGTCTTGGTTAGTTGAGGTTCATGTGTTGGTTAATAAAGCACAGAAATTGACCAAAATCTCCAGATGCAGCCAGCTTGAAAAAAAAAAAAAAACTTTTTAATTTTAAAAAAAAAAAACTTACGAGAAACAAATTTGTTTAATTACTTGGCCTAACTGTAGAGAGGAATTTTGTTTGAAAATCCAACTCTAAAACTCACCAAAAGCTGTTTGTAGAATCTGATAACTGTTGGTTTCCTTTGTGTTATCCAGACCCTAGTTCTGGCTCATAATCTCTTGGATATGTTGCTGTGTATGCCCTCTTCTCCTCCAATATAACACAATGTCGATTGCACGTAGCGCAGTTCATGTCCAGGAAATAGTGAGCCAGAGTATACCTATGATATGTGGAAAGTGCCAAATACAAACTCTATTTCCCTGTGAAAATTGTATGCAGCAATCTAGTCAGGGACAGAATTAGAGGACCAATTGTATTGCATGTCTGAGATAATATTTGCATAATAAAGCCAGACAGATCTATTGCAGTCAGTAATCATCTGAACGGTAAAAAACAAAATTTACTAAGATGAATTAGGTCTGCGAGTTGAAAACCAAACATAATTGCACTATTTTTAAAATCATACATTGTTGAACATGCTGCCCAAATTACACATTAAAAACCAATACATAGTCTGTGCCTTATTGATTGACAAACTTGCGTATTGCTATGGTCATGTAATTCTGTCCTTGACTATAGCCATGAACATTTGGATTCTAATTGGAGTGAAATAAAGTGCTTAAATCCTTACACAAAGTGTTCTATAAATCCAAATTAGTAGTAGTAGTAAAGTAGTAGTATTTGTAGTAACCCTCTATATGCTGTGATATTATAAAATCATTCTTGCCAGATTTTTATTCATATAAAGCAATATTTTCTATTATGGTTCTATTGACACAATTGAGATTCTGTGTGTAAAATTATACTGTAAATTAAACTTCTCACAAAATGAAAATACCCAGATCAGATTTTTTACGAGGACAGCCATGGCTGAATGATAGTGAAGGAAAGGACCTTTTGTGAAGTTTGCTTTTTTATTTATCGTTTGTTTTTGTATTGAGTGGTTGTGAAAAAATTGAACTCAAAATGATTCAATGTTACTCCGGCCTTTGTTCAACTAGCGTGTGAGATTGAGCGATTATTAGATTGATTTAATAATGCAAAAAATATAAGTTGCTGTATTCAAAGCTTGTCAATAGTATTACCCATCAAATAATTTATCATGCATGAAAGATTAGAAGTTGTACTGTATGGGGTATTGGGTGTATTAGAGCGTGTTTCTATTGAGCGACGGTTATTTATTCACAGATAAATTTATCCCGTTGATACTGAGAATAGCCGATAGTGCGAAGGTTCTTTGGCAGCGTTTTGCCGGAAAATGCGATCCCCACCGTACGGCCTGTTACTTTTACCAGCTAAAGTTCATCAGCACAGGTCAACCGCGTTGTATTGTGTGTACTCGCCGGAACGTAGATATAAAGATCGCAGGGCAAGAGCGAAATGCCCTTAGTTTAAGCACTTTTGAGTTTTATCATCAGGTAAATGATTCTCCTGCAAGCCTCAGCCCAACTGTTGTGATAGGCGAAAAAGATCATGACGGTATATTAAGGACAGTAATGCGCACCAAAAAGTAAGACGGCGAGGAGAACTCCGTGTTGTTGACAAAATGCGTTGCGCCCACCTGGTTACTCAGTCACAACTCGTGCGCATACTGGGGGGGGGTCAACTTAATGCGATACGTGGCGTTCAATTTCCGGTCTTTAGTCCGGTAGTGCACTCCTTCGGAACGCTGTTGTGTTTCTTTGGGATACCGGCTAATTTCTTGGCATTACCTTCCCAAAAAAGCATAAATACCGGTGGAAGCTTTCGTCGGTATAAGCATGAAAATACAGTAGGACGGCTGTTTCTATCTGAGCCCAAGTTATATCACTTTTATGGTTTAAAACCGGTAAATAGGGCTCTCCCCAATGCCTGTTTAATTATCATATCACCTATAGTGATGAGCTATTTTAAGGGTCCTGGGGCATAGCGCTAATAGCCTAGTCCCCAGCTTTACAACAGCTGGTCATGGCTCTCCCTCAAAAATATTGGGCTCAGAAGAAAGCTACTATTTGTCATTTACCCTGTACTGTGAAATCTTAGGGCTAAAGGATGTTGGTTTGGATGTTATGCGAGAAAATAGGCACCATTTGTTGACCCATATTTGGCCTTTTATGATTTTTCACACAAAGGGTCTTTTGGGTATTTGTAGTAGAAGAAAGTCTGAAACCAACTATAAAAATGATTCATATTTTGGTGTATAGGGACACTCAGTGTGCAGCTTTCTAAATTTTAAGACATATGTGGGGGGGAGGACCAATGTATTTTCTGATATGAGTAGATAGATACAAAGGGGTAATTTCCACCCAAATTGTGAAAATTAACCACTAGTGAACTCAATTAGCAATTTCAAGAGCATGGTGTTTGGTGTTACCCCCCCCCCATTGAGCTGAAATCTTAATTGGAAATTAACTGAGTGAAATTCTTTGTATTTATACATTTTACTAGCATATGGGGTCTATATTTGTCGTGGTGTTGCTATATTTTTTCCCTGAAAACTGTTGAATTTCTTTTAAAGTATCATATTATATATAGAGAGGATATGTTTAAAGGATAGGAAAAATCTAAATTGATCTTTTGTCACTCTGAAATACAGTAGAATTATTTGCATTTCTAGCCAAAAATGTGTGTCGTTCAATAGTGGGGAGAAAGAGAAAATTCAGGAGTGTCATTTAGTTGATTTTGTTCGCATCAGAACCAATTATACCACTCACGAAACTTACAGGTGGATGTGGTATTGTGTAGGCATAATTTGAATTTTTAGGAAATAAAATACCTGAAGGAAATAGTACTTTTTCGCTCTAAAAAAAATTAAAGTTAGAATGTGACATTCTCTTGTGAAGTAATAATATTAATAAACGTTGTTGCCAAATTAGTGGAGAACACCACTTTGTTAGGCTTTTTAACAATAACCATTATTAAATATGGTCAATGTGCCATGATTGGGAGCAAAATGTGGCACATATGCCTTGAGAACTACAAAATATACATGTTTTTCACACTAATCAATCAATTGTTTTTTCAGATACCTATAAACAATATTGCTGTAAAGCAAAAATGTTAAGGAAGACAAATATGCGACTTGTATGTGAATATACAGTGCTACACTTGGTCCTATATGGTGAAAAGTGAAATTTTTTGGTAAAAAGTACAAAATTTTGTGGTGCAGTCCTAATTGTTACCTACCTTCCAAGTCTCATATTGTTGCAACCCTTGAGATGTTGTAGGGGATCTCATAAGCTTCCAAAAAAGGAACTTGTCACAGTGAAATATGTTTGCCTTACTCTGCAGCTTCAGGGGTTTCAAAAAAAATATTTTAATTTTTTGTATTTTATGACAAACTTTTTAAAAACAAAAAAACAGTTAACATTAAAAAAAAAAAAAAAAAAAAAAAAGCCAATAAATGTGTTCCTTATCAAATTTCCTTCTGAAAAATGTATCTTTAGCTGGGGTAGGATAATTACTTAAAACGTTATGCCACACAGAACTTCGAGAGCATATAAACACATTGATACAGCTTGTATAAGGAAAACACTTACCTCACCATGCAAAAGGTAGTAAATTGGCATATGTATCATCATAGCTTAAACGTTTGTCGTAATCAAAATGAATGCCATAACAAACCAAATGAGATTATTTATCTTAATACATGGCTGGGTTTTACAAAGATTATGATACCAATAAATGCCAAGTGCTGATATCAAAATCCCTATACTGTTAACACCATGCCTCATCCGTAGAGCACCTCATCCGTAGGCCAACCACCCGCTTCTGACACCCCCTCTGAACTCAAATTACTATAACTCAAAAGTAACAAGACCACAAAATGGAATTGCTTCCATTTTAAAGCTTGATAAACCGCCCTTAAAATGAATATAAATCAGCTTGACTCTACTAACTTGGTTCTTATGATACAATAAAAATGTTAAAAATATTTGTGAAAATGTAATGCACCCTAATTTTTTGTATACCCAACTCATGGCTCATGACCATATGTAGAGTTTTAAATGGACAATATAAAAACTGGAATATATATACTAGTAGTTAGTAAAACCAATTTACCAACATTGTAAAGATTTGGAATGGCCCTGTAGTGGAGCAAACCAGTATTCCAACATTGTATATGCTGTGAACCCTCAGTATGTTTATAAATGCTGGCCAAAATAATGCATTGTGTTATACTTTAAAATTAACAAAACTAGTCACCTATTTGCATTCGTGAATCGGGATGCTCCCTCAACATAGAGACCCAAGAATCGCCCATTACAATTGGCCTTTGACCCCCCAATATTCTACGTTTGCCCATTGACTGAATAGAATGCAGTGGCATACCAATGCCGAATGTGAAAAGTTTTTTGCTTGTTCTTGAAATGATCTGCTCTGTGATCATGAATAGAGAATCAAAGATGAGATTTTGTTGTTTTGGGCCATCTTAAGATGGTGTCCATAATGGAATGGGCATCCAATATTTTGAGTGGTGAGCCGTCCGCAGCCGGTCTCCCACCACGATAAATAATTGGATGCCCATCCATTATGCCACCATCTAAGAGGCCAAAACAACAATCTCATCTGTTTTTCTCATTCTTATTTAGAATTTTGTTAACTTTTTATTTTTTTTATTTTTTTTATTTTTTTTATTTTTTTTATTTTTTTTATTTTTTTTATCTTTTTTATTTCATTTAAATAATTACAATACACACCCCTCTTGAAACAAATGTTTAATCCAAGGAACCAAAGTCATCGCGCGGTGATCGTCCAACGCTGCGTAAATGGCATTTGCGTACCAACGCGACCATAGCAAGACGCAGTATAAACCGCGTCGCGTCGTTGTGTTCAGGCTACACCGCGTACTTGCTGCACGCACTATCCATCTTACCCAGTTAAATGGATGGGCGGAGTCTTTTTGAACTAAACCAAATCCAATTTTTACTTGTTAACATGATAAGCCACACCCACTGAATTAGAACATTCATGACCAGCAATTTGTCTCCCTAAAGTCCCTTAAATGTCAAATACTACAAATAGTGGTCAAATTAGTTAATAGTGTCAACATTAGGAGTCTGATCAATATGCTATTGAATGATTGACCGATTTTTATACATTGACTCCGCTATCGGGACACCCACCTTGGGAGTAGAGAAAATGTCCCGATTAACCAGAAATCCCGATTAAGAAAGTACAGACACTGGAGCCAAAAATAGTATGGGCATAGTAGTTAAATTTTTAACCGCGCAACACAATTAATGTTTGTTATTAGCTTTTTATGAGTATGTATGCCAATGAAGAAAGGTAAAATGTATTTGCACTTAAAACATGAAACAAGTTCTAAATATAAATAGAAGCTCATATTTTCAGCCAAAATGTCCCGTTTTCAGTAGTTTTTTATGAAATCTATGTAATTACACATCTGGGTCCAAAAATACCCGATTATCAGATGAGTGTCCCAATTAAAAGGTGATTTTAACCACAAACACACACAAACGGTTTCCTGATTCAGCCTGTCATTATCAGAAATCCCCTTAATCAGATCCGCCGGATTACCAGCTTCGCCGTATCTTGAAAATCAATGCCACCCCTAGCTTTGAGGCTTGATTTACCAATGGCATTTTGTGCTCCCATAAGTGTTGGGACTTGTGTGACAAATTAGTTTATAAAAAGTAAATTATATGGGTGACCCCTGGAACAGCTGTGCCAGTACAACACCCCCTAATCTCACTATTTTTCGGGGACATCTGGGTCCAAGCCCATTGGCTTCTTGCACGATTTTAATATCATTTTGAATGCCAGCATTTTCTTTCAATGTTGCTTTCTAGTTCCATACTTGCTTGCTTGTTGGAACCGTACAATTAGCAAATATTAGATATTTTGTTAAATATCTACTACAAATATATGAAGAATGTAAGAATATAAAGTCAGAGTATTGTGAAGGTATTGTCATGAAATATACATTGTATAAATTAAGTTGCTCTATTGAATCATTCAAGAGTATATTTTTTTTTGGTTGATTTGACTCTAATCAAATTCTGATCTCATTTTAGTTCAAGGAATTGATCATTCTGATAGGTAAAAGAATTTGACTTGTGGTGGATTTGTTCTCCTCCTCTTTACAACTCATATTTCTTCAGTAACGTACTGTTTGATCTGTACCAAACCCGTCGGGGTTTACCTGGCGGCGCCAGACCTCATTCTTCTGGTGGGGGGGGGGAAAGTGAAATTCTGGGGGGGGGGGCAAAATATGGAAAAATTTTCACCCATTTTGGCCCAACTCGCTGAATTTTTGGCCCCAAATCACTGAAATTTTTGCCCCCAAATCATTCATTGTTCTTTCGACCCAGGGGGGGGGCAAGAAAAAAATTTGGGGGCCAAATGCCCCCCCCCCCGGCCCGCCACTGGGGTTGACAAACAAAGGACGTAACTCACACTGAAAGAAATTAAAGAATTTTCTTTATTCTGCGGTTCATAATAAAAATCGTTTCTTTGTTTACTAAGTTTATAAAATGTTGCTTACAGTACCATCTATGAGCTTTATGAGATGTTTACAATTTGAGTAAAATAATATTTGCTTAATAAAATATTAATCATCACATTTCTCAAAGCAGTAATATAGCAGAATTAAATAAATTCTTCATATTCTTTCAGTGTTGAGTTTACTCCTTCTTTGTGTGTCACCCTCGCAGTGGTCTAAGAATAGTTTTTTAGTTTAGTAGAGGAGTGTTGAAATGAATTAGATTTTTTGAAGACTGTTTTTCATCAGTTTTAGTTGTAAAGTATATTGGTCACAGACAAAAGGAAGTAAAGAATAATATTAAAAACTAATGAAAATCTATGGGGAAACAACCTTTATATAACATGGATCTGAAATACATTAATGGATCCATTTTTGTGCAAACAAACATTAAAGCCTACTACTCGGAGGTTTTCGAACATGTATATGTTTTTGTGTAGTCCTTAAAACAGTCCAATAGAACTAGAACTCACCTAAAATGCTCATTCCAAGTTAGAGATGAATCGGATTTTTCGTTTTCATACAGTTACACATTTATGTACAGTAGAACAGTGCCATATAGGAATAAACCGTGTATAACAAATTTCCGATTCCCGGATTTGTAAACAAAGTGTGCGATTCCTATATGAGAGACTTCGATTTGATCTTAATTCTTTCACCAGTGATTATTTTGATGAGCACGCATTATGTGTATGCAAAAACACATTTGTTTGAACATTGAGGCGCCCTCCCCGTGAAATCTCTGATCTTCCTTTAATACAAAAAGTTCTCAGTGCAGTTGGAGGCCCAGTCATTTTACTGATTGGTGGTGGCATATAAGAAATGCTATAGTACACTTTGTACTGATTTGGGCATGTCATGTTCATGTGATAACATATCAAACATATAGAGTATTAGAGACTATACACTGGCTAAAATTACTTGGGCCTGTTGGTATGTATGGATGCCTTATATAGGCACATTTCTTGGCGAGCATGCACATCGTACGCCAAGAAATAATGAGGCCCGATATAGACCATATGATCTGACATAGAATACTGAGTGTTGAAATGAATTTAGATTTTTGAAGACTGGTTTTCATCAGTTGTAGTTGTAAGGATATTGGGTCACAGACAAAAGGAAGTAAAGAAGAATATTAAAACTAATGAAAGATACATGGGGGAAACTACCTTTATATAACTATGGATCTGAAAATTACATTAATGGATCCATTTTTGTGCAAACAATTATTAAAGGCCTACTCGGAGGTTTCGAAATGTATATTTTTTGTGTAGTACTTAAAAACAGTCAAATAGAACCTAAGATACTCACCTAAAATGCTCAATTCCAAAGTTAGAGATGAATCGGATTTTTCGTTTTCATACAGTACACATTTATGTACAGTATAACAGTGCCATAGGATACCGTGTATAACAAAATTTCCGGATCCGGAATTTTTAAACAAAGTTGCGATTTCCTATATGAAGGACTTCGATTTGAGCTTAATTATTTCACACAGTGATTATTTTATGAGCAAGCATTATGTGTATGCAAAAAACACAATTTGTTTGAAAATTGAGGGCGCCCTCCCCGGAAATCTCTGAATCGGCCTTTAATACAAAAAAAAGTTCTCAGTGCAGGTGGAGGCCCAGGCATTTACTGATTGGTGTGCCATATAAGATGCTATAGTAACACTTTGTACTAGATTTGGGCAATGTCATGTATCATGTAATAAAGCATATCAAACATAATAGAGTATTAGAGACTATACACTGGCTAAAAATTACTTGGGCATGTTGCTATGTATGGATTGCATGATATAGGCACATTTCTTGCAAGAGCAATGCACACGTACGTCCAAGAAATAATGAGCCCGAGTATAGACCATATGATCTGACATAGAATACTGCGTGTTGAAATGAATTTAGAGTTGTGAAGATTTAGCTTCCATCAGTAGTAGCTGTTTATTGGGTCACAGATGATAGGAAGTAATGAAGAGTAGTAGACACCAAATTGCAATATGGTATGTGTTAAATTTGTGGCTGTTAAAGAACTTATTTTGTCAGGAAAAATAAATCATGTTTTTGTTTTATCATGACAAGTTTAGTTCTGTTATTATTGGACATTTCATTTAGAGTGTTGAATAGTTATTATACATTGTCAATTCATTCAGAAACACTAATATTTGAAAATCAGCTGAAGGCTTTGAGAAATCATGAAAGAAAATCTCAAGAAATCATCTTAACAGGTTTTTGTTTCGGGTATCATAAACTTTTTATTTTCATTTTCAGCTGCCATTTAAAAGTACTGCAGGGTGTCTAAAAGAAGAGAAGATTTCAATAGCTTCCACAATGCATTGCTTCCAATGGAGGTTTTTGTACAGGTACTGATGTGGGTCGTTAGTGATGAAACATGGCTAAATTGACAGTACTGATCACAAACTTGCATTTTAAGAGCGTTTCATCTCTAACGATCCACATGGCAACATGTACAAAAACTTCCAATGGAAGCAATGCATTGTGGGAAGCTACTGGTATCTTCTCTTGTCTAAAGGATTGTATCAAAAAATAGAACATACACAATTTTTTCTTTCTGATTGGATGCATCAGTTGTCAAAATTGTGTTGCCAGTGCTTAAAATACCCAATGCTTAAAACGAAGCTAACAAGTCTACCTGAATAGAAGTTAAAGGTGCAACGAGAGATTTCACACATCAGGTGTCCCTTAAAAAATCGAAAGTACTAATTTTTGCCCTGATGTAAAGCTTCCCATCAAAATATCCCCATCTGAAAGGATTAAGCTGAGAAATGTTTCTTTGGTACAAAATTTGTGAAATTTCTAATTTCGTATAGGAGCAAATATGAAATTCAGCCTATGTTTTATATTGAAATATAAGCAAATCAAAATCACCATCTTTCTCTCTTTTAAGACATTTCTGTAGTCAAATACAAGGTAAGAAATCTATTGAGTGTCTAATCTATATGAAATTACTATTATGGCACAATATTTGGGTGTCTCAAAATCTCTCGTTGCACCTTTAAAGAGGCTGAAAAGACAAACTGGACCTAACTCAAACGCCAAACTGTGTGTATGAAATTCCATGCGGAAACTGCGATCCAACATACGTTGGTGAAACCACATGCACCTTCAATACCTGCCCTGAGGAACACAGAAGAGAAGCAGAAAAGTATAGCCATCAAAAATACACTAGAGCAAAAAGAAAAGAATCCGAGAGCCAATTCAAAAACTCTGCTATATCAGACCATGTAGCCCAGGCTAATCATGTCATCAATTGGGGGAGTCAAAAATCTTAGGGAGAGTGATAGAAATGCACGCTGGATGAGGGAGTCCATCTGGATCAGAAAGAGGGGGCAGTCAGTCATGAACTGCGATGAGGAGAATGACAACTTTCAGGGGCGGATCCAGGATTTGAAAAACGTCAAAATTACCGGGGGGCTGAAGGCTGAAACTTGTCCAAAATGGGCTGATTTTGCAGAATTACCGGGAGGCACGCGCCCCTCCCCCCCAGATCTGCGCCTGACTTTAGTCACCTTTATGATCCATTACTGAGAGTTGGTACCAAGTCTATATAATACCACTTGAAGTGATCATTTCCCACCAGTCAGCTGTTAGATCACAACAACAACAACATCAGCTTTGAGAAAGATGGTGGTACACTATCAAAACTGTCAGCAAAAACAGTTCGCTTGGTTTTGAATACAAGGAACGGTTATTAAATTAGGTGATTTAAATGGTTTTATGCTGGGTTTTGTCACAATAAATGACTTTCAAAAAGCTGTACATTAGCTCTAGTCAACATGAAGAGATATGGCCAATTTATTGACACATTGCAAATTCTCCTTGGGTTGTTTTCCTGCTGATTTATGCATGCTTTATACATGTGTGGTCATTTGAAAGCATTTGCGCAGCAAAATTCGTCAAAATCTGTCTCCACACTATAAAAAGTCAACATTTGGACATCCTAGATTTTTACATTAGTCAACGTTTGGACATCCTAGATGAGCTGTGGTAGTCAAACCTAGGTATTGTAGGATGGTAGATGTCCCACGTTATCCAGGGGTCCTCCCTGGTCTGACATGGCAGGGGAAATAAAAATCAACAGTGCACAAAATAGGTCAGCATTTGGTTGAATATTTTTTTCTCAAAGAGCCATGGTATCCAATTAGGTATATTGTAGGATGTCAGAAGCCTCTAACAGCCATATAATTATTTCCTCTAAGATCCTTCCCAGGGTCTGAAGGGGGCATTCTAAATACATGCAATCCATTGTGGTTTACCAACTTTTGATAATAGGTGTATGTGCAGTTGTTTTAGGTCATCCAAAATTGTTGTTAGCTGTTTGATCAAATCAGAAAGGCATTTTGGCGCAATACTCAGTGCGTGTTGTGTAATGTGCCCCCATTTGGGAAAAATCTCTCTTCCTAAGCTTAGGGGCATATGTGACAGTGCTAGCTACTGAGGGCAATATTAAAATAATTATAATTCTTTAGACTCAAAACCAGTTAACCAATTGTTTTTATTATGAAAAAGTAATATACAGAACTATAGCAATTATATTTTAAAATGTGTGAACTTTGTTTTTTCCTCATGACAAAACAACCAATCTAGCAAAGGTGGAAACATTGCTCATTTTGAAGTGTGTTACATTGAATTTGTATTAGAATATGAAATTTACAGACAAAAATGTGTGAACAAGTTAGGCAGAGAAATGTCAAGTCATACACTTTCATGATTTTTTAAAAGCGTTCTACCATATATTTGAATTATCAATGGGTGTTTTCTCCTCGTTTGTGCGACCAACTGTAATGTGGACATAATGGCGTAAATGCTAAAACGTTTGTAGTCCGTAATCATATCAATGTTTGGTTTGGTGGCCCAATAAGTCATGTGTCTTCGTACCCAAAATACAAAGTAACAAAATAAAGATTGTGAAAGAACTACTACTCTACCAACTTGCTCATGTTTTTTTATGTTGGAGACGAGTAAAAACTGCAGAAGAAAATTCAAATCTCACTTTTGTTAAATTGACCCCTCACTTTCTCAATGCAAGTGCCTCGATCCCAGTTTTTGAAGTTTTGTGAGATCCTGCATGACCCATAAAGATAACTTGCTCCGAGGTTTCAAACGGTATAATATTTGTACCTTTTAAAGATGCTATATATTCAGGTAGCATATGTTTATCAATGATATATAAACAATCTTTTGTGTGGTTATTATTGTATTCTTTCATGAATATATTTAAAGATGAAATAAATGATTGTAGATGTATCAATTAACATTGCAGAATATGTTGAGCTTTATTTTTGAGGTCTTAAAACCAACAAAATCCTTTTTAGTTTTCCCAATTTCTTGGTGGTCCATTTTAGTCAATTTTATGTAGCATCCATATGTTAAATATACAACACGTACTTCAGTAAGTCCTGAAGAACTACAGGATTTATTGTTAGCATGTGTTGGCCATTCAGTACATTGAACACGCAAAGACAATTTGTAATACAATATTGTCTGAAATAAATGCTTCCCTTCTATTAAATGTCCCCTCTTTTTTGACCACATACTGTATAAGTGGAAATTTCTGTGTACAGATATGTTTGCGATTTTAACAGTTTTGCTAAATGTGCGAGAATTTAATTTCACAGTATTGACATCAATGCAACATAAAATCTATTGGAAAAAGTTATTTTCGCAAGTTTTTTTTTGCGTTTTTATGTTCACTCGCAAAATTCGCGAAAATAAAAAACTTCGCGAAAATTTCCACTTATACAGTATTCTTAAAAATAACAAAAACTCTGCCAAACATGAAAGAATGCACTGATAATTTGTAAAACACGCTAATTACGTGTAAAACTCACCCAGGACATTGACAAGTGTAGATTTTCATAGAAAATCCATCTTTTTGGGTGAAAGAGTGGTGTTAAATAGACCATTTTAGCAGGCAGATATGCTCTTTTTGTACAGCTGTGGATGCAATCATTGTAAACTATTGCTGAGCTTGTTCAAACATTGATTCTTTTTTTTTTTTGCAGGAGCACTGGGTATTCCAGATGGTGCCAACTATATGGTTTGCAATAGAAATATGAACACATGTCCTATAAACAGGCCCGTACGCTGGGGGTCCACTTTTTGCCGAATTTTTGATAAAAAATCTCCAAAAATTTAGAGAAATTTTGACAAAAAAAATCCACTTTTTGGTGATGAAATGTTCATAAGGTCGAAAAAAGGACCATTTTTTTTGGGGGGGGTTGGTCCACTTTTATCAAAAAAGGTCCACTTTTTCAAAAAAAGGTCTACTTTTTCGAAGTTCTGCACTCCCCCCCCCACCAAAATAAATCCTGTGTAGAGTACAGCACAGCCCTGCCTGTAAATAAACTTCACTTTTTGAAAAATTTCGTGGCCTGGGGTGTTTAATATAAACAATCTGGTATTCTGTTTACATACCACAAACATTGACATGACAACAAGCTTAATTCTGGTATTTTCCATTGTGGTGAATTTATTCACAGTAACAAACATTAATAGTTCAAATATACCCTATACCATAACTTGATATGTCCTCGAATGTCCTGGTGCATGCCAATAAGGTCGACAATACCCGCTGCTTCTCTGTCTTGCTCAAGCATCCAAGAAACTTATAGCAGCCTGTTTGGTCAGTGATTGGTTGATACCATCACACCTGGCTACTGGGGATGATCTGCGGTACTTTGCGTTGTTGCAACCACTGGGAGAAGCACTCGGGTGGTGCAAGGAGGATGTTGTCCATGACAAATTGGATGGCTTGCTGCATGGGGATGGTGAGGAGTTGACTTGCAGGCATGGACATCAACAGTAGGCAAAGTTTCTCCTGGAGTGTGAAAGATATAATATTGGCAAATAAGGTTTGCTAAAAATTTAATCAGTGGCAGATTTGCCACATACCTCTAGTGAAATGATGGGAGTTTCCGTAACCTGACCCATCTGACACACTTATGAGTTTGGAAACCGTAACGGAATAAGCCTGTGCTTTACTCCGTGAAGGGTTTCCGAATTCATAAATGTATCAATAAAAAAAGTGTGTAAGATGGGTCAGGTTATGGAAATTCCCTGAAATGGTCTGATTTCCTTCCCATTGAAACTGGATATCATAAGTTGATATTTGTTTCACTTGCTACAGGAGGAAAGACACTGGATTCTTCCACTGTGGCCATGGGCTGTGGCCATAAAATTGAATTCTCACATATGCATTGACTGATTAAAGCCACTATCAATGATTCACTAAAAAAAGTCAATATATTTGAAAACTGCAGGACTAGCTTAAAAGTGTATGATGAGGTTTGTATATAGAATCCCCATGAGTTATATTTGCAACTGCAAAAAAGTACTGAAAAGAGGTAAACAAGCAATGTTGCAACGATATGAATCTCCATACAATTCCGTGTTGTATCAAGGAAATTTATTGGTATAATCTATCGGCACATATATAAGAAATAACCCTAAATAAGACATACCAGATGGTTTTCAGGTCATTGGAGATTCCTTGCGAAAAAATCACGATTATTCCGACAAATGTCAACGACTGTCACACACAATCATGGAAGCTGCCATCTTATTGTTAGGTGGCTATATTTACAACGCCGCTGGCAATACCGAAACAGAAGCCAGCGAAATATATCACAAACAGTTACTTTGACTTTAAATTTTATGGTTGTCCACCGGGCAACTTGAGTTCATTTTTGGTGTCCGGCGCTCAATTTGGTTGTCCTGGGCGAAGGACAACCGCTATTTCGAACGCTGCTCCCACTTTATTTTTGAGCCCTTGTCTATACCTTGCATTGGTAATTGTCTGGAATCCTCATGGTAGAATCTAGACAGCTTCTGCAAGATCTCCAAGATTTCTTGGTCGCCTTTGCCAAATATGGACTCTGCTTCCACTTTCAGATCTGTGTACCTGTATGTAATACCATAAATTGTTCCAGTTTATGCAGGGTTACCACAAACACACCAATGGTGCAGTATACAGCTTAGCTGCATTTTTAATATTTCAAAACAATGTTAGACTCTTAAAGGCATATCAGTGATTTGCTAAATCATGAAAATCAAAAACCAGAACCAAAATCCTAACATACCTGCAAAGTGATAAGTCTAAAAGCATATCGTTTGAACATAGTATTGTGTTTTCTTCCTTTTCGGTTAATTTTTCAGTTGCGATAATATAACTTACCAGAATTCTACAACTTATCCTTCATTTTAAAAACTAAACCCTGCAAATTTCAACTATTTTAAGCTTTTCAAGAGAATCACTGATAGTATCTTTAATGACATTGACTGACCTGGACCGCTGGTGTACCGTTCACCTCTAATTTTGAAAACCCCATAGGACTCATCCAGAGAATTGGACAATAACTAGAAATGGTATTTTCTACAATGGGCTTAAATGACCCCTAATAACATTTGAACTGTTATCCTGAACACGGGTGTTTCCATAAAGGTGGACACCCTTCTTTCTGACACCCTTAGGAATTCGAAACCTTTCACGGAATAAACCACACGGATTATTTGGTTTATTCCGTAAGGTTTCTGAATTCATAAGGGTGTCATAAAGAAGGGTGTCACCCTATGGAACATCCCCTGAACACACATGACCTACTCCATTCTTTGCCTTGATAAATCAACTCCCCACTCCCCCGGATCTGGGTTGACTGGAAGCAAGCTCTTTCAAAGATCCTTCATTTATTTTAACATTGGTGGGGGGGGGGGAGGATGGGGTTTGAAGAAGGAATCAGGAAACAAAACAGTATTGTTTTTTTCCTTGAAAAATATCCAAAACTTGTCTTTGTGACATGGACATAATGAGACAGTGTCCATTAAATACTAAGGGTTCTTCTTAAAGGAGCATTCTGAGCAAACGTTGACGTGAGAACCATTCCAGGTATGAGCAAAGGGGATCAATTGAAAGTTTTAACCTAAAGAGAGAGATTGAAACCCCGAACCTATGGATTACAAAACTCTTATCTATAGACCCAGCAGGCGCCGTGATTGCAACCTGAAGTCAGTAAAGATTGTTCTTTTGTAATACTTACTAATTGATCAAATTCCGGCCCATAACCAGCGGAGCAAGCCAAAAGTTAGTTTTTTATGCTTTTTGTCGCAAAATGTTAACTTTTGGAAACTGGGCCACTTTTTTGCTAAAATTGCCGCCCCCTTGCATTTTTTTTGAAAGGTCCATACCTAAAAAAATTCCTGGTCTGGCTGATAACCGAATGACAAGGCAACAATTGTGAATAATGCGTGATACTATGAGGGGAGTCGGTTACGGCAATATCACATTTTTTATGTATATTTTAAAAAATATACATAAGATAATCCCGGGAAGATAATTTATGATGTATGACAAGAGACCTTGCCAGATCTGGTAGTGGGCAAAAAGTGTCGTAGCCAGAGGGGGGGGGGGCAGGGGGGCAGCTGCCCCCCCTCTTGCCCCCGCTGAAAATGCATGTGCCCACCTCTGCCCCCCCTGAAAAATTAGTGATTTACATAGGCGATATACTATACTAACATAATTTTAATAATATGCTTGCCCCCCTGAAAATGTATGTGCCCCCCCTTTGCCCCCCCTGAGAAAAAAAAGCTGGCTACGCAAATGGATGGCAAAGTCCACATCAGTACTAATGTCCAATGCTATTCCAATGTTTTCATAGAAGCTGTGGAATGTATTAACTGTCTGATTCCAATTAATAGATGTCCCGGTTTTTATTAATTATTTCCAAAAACATATGCTTTCGAAAAAAAATCACGAAGAAAAGTTGATTTCATCCACTGGACCCAACCAGATCATTGGGGTCCAACTTGAAAACATATTTTCTTCTTGGATATTTATTCAATTTAGACTGATTTCTATTGGCAAACTATATACAAAAAAACTGGGTCAGGTGAATATTGACTTTTGACTCTGAAACTTTGTTGGCAGACCAATTCACGAATTAGGGGTGCTTCAAAATCGTTTATACGAACAATTATTGATTTGTGGACCTTGCTTTGAGTCAGGTGTTTGCGTGTGCATTAATGCATGGGCATATAATGCATGTGAAATACTGATACTTTAATAGAGGTCCTGTCTGATTTATTCCAAATTGGTTGAACAAACGAATCATACAGCTCTCCTGCATGGAATTGCCATCCATTCAAGTAATCTGTGGCGTAACCGTAGGATATCAATATGGCTTGTATTGCAAGAATTCACTGACAAATAACAACCCAATTCGGATTGATCCTGTTGAACAAAGATGGCATATTTATTTTCATACCTAGTGGCGGACCATATTGATCGTGCACTGTGTTGATCGTGAATCATATCCATTCTCCGACGAAAACTTCACTACCACAAAGTGAAGCAATGGTACCTTCCACATATCGCAATTACTAATGGTACCAAACTTTTATTCGCTCATTGTCCAAAACGAAGGTGAACTTCCCAGATTTCAAAGATTGAAGGTTTAAAATGTCTCATGCCTTTGGTCATGTAAAAAACATCTTAGGTCCAAAAGATACCCAACAACTTTCTTTTTGTGATTATTTCGAACGTGCAGATTTTGCTTACTGTATTTGTTTGAAACGAAAAGAAACTCCCATGGATTACACGCTTTATTATGTTATGCACGTTAGCATTGCATGAAGGATTAACAGCGTGTTTATCCAATGGGGAGGTATGTTTCATTTCGTGTCGCAAAAATAGCAGTAAGCCTATTTTTTTAAATAATTAATAAAACCAAAAACCTAAGTTAATTGAACAGACAGTAGTTGTCTTTGGAGAAAAATAATTTAATGAAAAAGGGGAGTATAAAATCTGTATCTGTATAAATACGGCACAACGCTCCCGGTGGGGCCAACCGTGCAGAAATTAGTGCGCATGCGAGGATATATCTTAATCTTGTTGTTGAGATGACTTAATAATGCTTCTTTGAAGTTTGCGGGGTTCTCTATTTGAGTAGTTGAATATGGCAAATATTCCAGTCAATGACGGTCTTGGGGGGGGGTGGGGGGCTCTGAAGGTAACATAACATCAGGCAGCGTGGGTAAACAGTTAACAATAGAGTAATGACAAGTACAATCGCTGCTTTACTATTCATATAACATGAACACCTAATTATAGGCAAGCAACAAAACTTTAAACATGGACAAAGTGGACATTAAACATGGCATGAGCGGAACTTAACATCATAAAGCGGACCTTTTATCATTTTTGGGGGGGTACTGCGTCGCACCCCCGCCACCCCCCCTGGCTACGGCCCTGGTGTTGGTGCGAATCTTGCAGCCCTTTTTTGGATCATTCCAGTTTGTTTATGAGTTCTTTTTGGTGGGGGGTCCCATACAGAATTGAGTATTCCAGTAGTGGTCTGACGATGATGTAAGCTGTTTGTTTTGTTGATTTGTTACACGAATAAAGGTTGCGTCTTATGAAACCAAGTGATCTGTTTGCACTGGAAGTGAGTTATTTTTTTTTAAAAATTTTTATGAGTAGACCAGGATAATTTACTTGTGATTGTAACCCCTAGATATGAAGTGGCTGGTTGTTTCTTCCAGTATGCGATCACCAAGTTTGTATTCTAGACATGGCCCCGATTGACTAATAGCCTCGTCCCCAGGGCAACCAAGATTTAACCAGAAGTGGTAAAAAAATTTTTTTGTTTTTGTTTGGTTTAATCAGAAGAAACTATTTTTATCATTTACCCTGTGAATCTTAGGCTAAAGGATGGTTTGACTTTGATTTTCTCATTTACCCTGTGAAATATTAGGGCTAAAGGATGGTTGGTTTGGAGTTATGAGTGAAAATGTGCCCCTTTTTTGTTGACCATAGTAATTATACACAGTACTCTATGGGATTGGAAAGTCAAGTTTTAGCTCTCACATCAAAATGGGTGAAATATCAGCACAAAACTTTACAGATGGGATTTTGGGATGAAGGCATTCTATCAGATGAAACTTATAGACTTAAATCAGGCCATTCCCCCTTTAAAGTATCGTTTTTAGACTGGAGCTGCATGGCAAAAACTTTCCTATATACTTCTAGTGCTGTACTCAGTGGCGTAAAACAGGCGGGGGGGGGGGGAGGTGCCCCCCATGACGGACGTTGGCTGGGAACAAACTTGCAAAAATCACGGCTAAATCAGCCGCTTTTTAGCCCTCTGACAGGGAACACATTGGCCTTTTGACACCCTGAGAGGGAAATGAAAATCCCCCAAGACTGGGAAATTTGCCCCCTCAGATCGGGGAGACCCATTACGCCACTGGCTGTACTATGGTCTTACCATTTAGATGGTTTGATTTCAATATCAGCATCATCCCCGGTACCAACTTGGATGATAGGTGCTACCTCTCTCATGTGTTTCACTGTCCTCTCAAATAGTGGACTGCCACTGCATGTGTGAAACTTCTGACGAAAAGTACGGCTTCGCTCTCTGAGAATTGGACAAAACTGTGTTAAGCACTCATGTGCACTGAATCAAGGCATCTAGGTCTTAATAAACAAGTTTCAGTAGACTGTAAACTTGTGCCAGGTGTCTTAATTTTTTTTGTTGGAGGCTGTAATTTTTCCTTTGTTATTTAAAATGCAACTTTGCATGGTTAGCACCATGAGATTGGGATTTTTATTGCGTTTCCTCCTTTTTCTATCGTAGCACCGGTGGTTTTCGCCCAATCATAACTTTGCTTTAACAGCGTGCTGTGTGTAATTTACTTAAACAATTGCTGATTTGCCAACGACCGGTATGTTATGCAATGGTGACTCCACAGTGATCGCACATGACCATGGCAGGGACGCATCGTCGTGCATGTCATGGCACGGGCATATGATTTGTGTGATCGTCTATACGCCTGTGCTACGCATCCCCGTTGGTAAGCCACTGGGAGAGAACGGTTATACTCTGTTATACTCATAGAGTTAATATATAACTCTATGGTAAACCTGGAAGTACAAAGTAGTTAATAAACTCCCAGTACGTCTCACAAGGAATGCCTGGTATTTGTCGACTTTTATGACCAGTATTTTGTGTATCAGTGTAAGAGATTTGTTTTGTTCGTACATCATGCGTTGTGTCTCAATCAACCTAAGAGTGTCGAAGCGCATTTTGAAGTAAGACGTGAAAGTGCTGCATGGCGCATTGATTAATTTACTTTATACTTCTAGGTTTACAGAGTAT
>JAMKCH010040725.1:0-18242 GCA_023653785.1 Ophioderma brevispina | reverse complement strand
TTATTACAACTTTGAAGAAAAATGAATTTTCTTCCATTTGACATCTTCCAATTTTTCAATTTCCTGAAATTGTAGAAGCAAAACTACATCCTCTGTTGACCTGATATATGGTCAGAATGGTCAGAGTTATTAAACCCTGATCTATGAAGCTAAATTGCATTTATATAGGCATTCCCCTTCCTGTCAGCCACCAACTCACCACCAAATCAACCATTTATTTAGGAAAACTTCCCCACCTACCTGTCAACCACAGATTCATGAAAAAGTATTATTCACTGAGCCTGTCAAAACGAAGTACTTATAAAATTTTGTAATTAGTACAGGATCTCCTGCAACTTTCGGTCTTTGTTTTTTGGTTTTCTGGCTTTCTTAATAAACCTGTACCTGATTTCAGGCCCAAAAAATTGGATCTCCGAAACTAGGTTTTCAGAAAATTTCAGAAAATAACCTGCGATCTCCCTCAATTTCCAGCTACTTTTTGAGGAGTTTTGAAGAAAATTTGGTAGAATATAGCTTTGGACATGAAAAGTAGGATCTCTGGAAATGAAATGGTCCTAAAATGGGGGTCACTGGAACTGAAAAAGAGCCTGAAAATGAGGGTCTTATAGGCGGCACATAACCATACTTCCTCCCAATGTGAGAACCCCCTCCCCAACCTGTACATTTAATTGTTTTGCTGTCATACCTACATTTTGAAACTTTAATTTTTATGTACCACATTTTTACCATGAACATTTAATTTCTAATTCACACACACACAAACACACGCACACATGCAAACACACACACAAATGCACACATACACAACAGTTCATAAAATGATGAAGTGGCATTCAAAGGAAAATAGAATCATTTTTAGTTGTCATACAAAGAAAACTTTCTAAATTTAAGAGGTAACATACTCCATGTGTGACAAAATCATATGTTATTGCACTACCTCTTACCTATACCTAGTGTAAAATTACTAGGGTGTTGCTATATCAATGAACTGCAGAGTGACAGGGTCTGACCCTGCAAGGCCATCTATGCCAAAACAAACATCCAGGCCAAAACATAAGCACATGTGATGTATCACTTACACTTGACAGTTACTGACCTTGATGTCCAACAAATGGTTCCCTGTTTTTTGGTAGAGACCCTACTAACAATGCATGCAAAGAGTCGCCAGACAACTACAGTGAACCAAGAGTATTGACTATAATTGATTTTTTGTCTTACAAGAAATATGTTACAAAAAGTGTTACAAGTGTTACACTTTCTGTGCGTTTCTTGATAGTTATGCCCTGTTTCTTGTGTGTTAATGTATTCCAAGGGGGGTGAGTGTTTTGGGCCCTATAGACCTTTTCCTCGACTCCTCCATATCACTTTTGTTTTCATACTGTGTAGTAATTGGAAATAAAGTTTGATGAACATATTGATCTGTCACCCAGCACTCTCATATAGACTTAGTTCGTGAGCCAAAAATCTTGGTCAGGCTATACAGGATAGATGCGAGGACGTAAACAGCCCCACCACTTTTTCAACTCGATACGTAAAACTCATTGCGGCCCCAGGATTGCGGCATCCGAGCACGGGGTAGGCCTATAGTAGCCTAGGCCTACTTCCGAATGCCTAATTTCAATACCAGTTTCAAATTTCTTTGTTTTCCGATATTCCAAGTATTGCCTACAATATTCATTTTCGTATTAACATTTAACAATCAACAATATCGTCGTACCATGCCACGCTAATTTGCTTACAGTCGACCCTATGTTTTTTTTACCCGAAGCCTATGGTAAAAAACAGGACCAAACAAAAGTTGGGGGGGGGGGTATTTTTCTGACTTTTTGAACATATATAAAAAAAATGGGCTTTCCTGTCAAAAATTAATTTTTGAAAACAAAATCAGCGAAATAGGCCTATCGCCCTTTTGTGAACGTTTGGGTGTGTGTGAGACCGTACCCACCGTGGGGGGGGGGAACTCACCCTTTTTAAGGTAGGGGAGAAGGGGGTAAGTTGAGCCACTTTTTACATTTTGTTTCATTCTGCTCAGAGAAATATAGTTGGAGGCAAATGCAGTGTTACAAATGAAAAATGTGTATGTTTACTTGATCAAGGTATACATGTATTTTGCATTAGGCCGCTATCCTTCATGATCAGTGAGATGCCAAAAATATTTTGTAAACTGGCTCAACTTACCCCAGAGGTGGGGTAGGTTGAGCCAGTCATGGGGGTAGGTTGAGCCATTAATAGAAATGCACAATATATGTGCCATAGCATTGAAATCCAATTTTGCCTTTTTCTATTTTTTGTTTCAAGTTATTTTGCCAAAAAAAATGTTTGATATAGTGAAAGTTTAGTCTAAATGGGCACATTTTCCTATGCTCAACTTACCCCATGCCCAGTTCCTCAACTTACCCCATAGGGACCATTTTAGTCAAGCTCCTTCAAACTAAAACTTGTAACTAAACTTGTTACAGTTACAATCAATTTTCTAAAGTTATGTTCACATATCACACCCTCAATACACAAAGAGTGCCATTATAGCTTTCATCCTTGTATGGGGGAATTGACAAAAATGATTTTTACAGAAAGTTAGAGAAAAGTGCCAAAATGAACTTTTTAGTGCAACTTTCTACTTGTATGTGCCAGTAATTCCATTTTACACTTGAGAAACCGGTGTTATGCAATGCACTAATAGATAGTAATGTAGAGTGAAGTAAGTTCATCTTCTTTCTAGAGGGGGTGGCTCATCTTACCCTGTGGATCAACTTACCCCTGATCGATCATAACTGAGAATTTCAAAGTGCTATTTAATTTTTAGTATAGACCGTATTCAATAGCCAGCCATGTTGGTGGTAAAAGATAGACGCATTCCAGTACTACAATACATTCACCCGTCAATGATCCCTGTGAAATCGCTAAACATGGATCGATTGACAGCTTATGTATTGTAGTCCTGGAATGTATGCATCTTGTTCACCAACATGTCTGGTGGCTGAAGTCATATTGAATACGGTACGTCTATAGACCTATTTTAACAAGGGGGACTCGCATAGTGAATAGGCCTTTACAGGCATAAAAGTGTTATGTACCAAGATTGATATCAACCGGTTTCCATCACAACATTAAATTAATCACAGATCATTATTTTATATGCCGATACAGTCAGGTGTCACAATTATAGCTACATAATCCACCTGACTCTATTAAAAAACAACACACTAACATAACCGAATTGTGAGATCGGAAATTATACACCCCACCTACATTTTCAGGTCCCTTATGCTTAGGCCCTATAGAGTGGGTCTTTTTCACTTCGCAAGCTATTATAGTCCAGGATACAGATTCATTGATAACTAATATATCAACCTAGTTTTATTAGATGTATAATGTTTTTCAACGGTTTCTAGACCAGTTTTATGCTGATTCTGAATCCGATGAATGCCAGACGAGCAACCTTGAGGTTTTTTGTAGAAACGCAAAAAATCAAAGTGGCCACCAAAACACAAACCATTCATCTGTTGTTCACTCAAAGTTTAATTTTTCAGCCTGCCTTGTTAAAACATTTATTGTGACAAATTAACATATGATTCTGTCACCACGTAATCAATGAATTCAATATGGCCGTCAATACAATAACGTGTCTGATGGTGATTTTACATTTGACTGCAGGTCAAGAAATTAATTGAAACCACAAGATATATTTTGAAAAAATGTGATTATAAATTCCATCAACATACGATAAAAGATAGGCAGTGAGCTCAGACCCATTTAATGAGACCGAGAATCTAATCAGTCTTATGACTGAGTCTGATCACTCAGTCTCAGCTCGGTCTTCACCAATTTCCACTCAGTTGCAAAATTGTTGGCCACCCGTGACGCCATTTGACCCCCTAACTGAATGACGGAATAAGTTGTTAACGGACTAAAGCCGGAATAAAGTCCGGTAGCCTATGATGTGAATGGTATGTTGGTTAACTGTCGAACTATGACATCACTGGTGGTGGCGAAACAAGACATTGACAATTATGCTTTGTATGCATGTGTATATTTTGTCTTTCCTTTTCACCCGACATCTTGACATGAGGACGGTATGAACACTTATTAACAAGCTGTCTCGACCCCTCCTCTGCCTCACACCGCCCATTCATCCCGCCATTCATAAAACTTTTCTGTGCTAGAGACTAATCAAGCTAATAAATGAGATGACTCCGTGTAGGCTGGGACCGAGACTATAATGATTGAGATTTCTGCCACAGAAGTGAAAGTTAGGAGAATTCGTTGTTTGATCAAATAGTCACGACATTTTTGCTCCGCGGAAGTTCACAAAATTCAACCAGAATTTTTGGGACAAACAGACCAAAATTTTGAATTTCAAAGATATTTGTTTTTAGTTAATTGTTGGTTCTACAAGATTCAACTAAATATTCTGTGATAAATACATCAACACAGGGAACATTAAAGACACTATCAGCGATTTGCTAAATCAGCAAATCGAAAAAATTATCAAAAATCAGATTTTAGCATGTATGTAACAAGTACAGGTACTCTAACATACCCTGCAAATGATAAGACCAGAAGCAACCTAATAAGGACAGAATCGGAAATTTTAGTCATTACTGTCCGAACGGACACTTACTACAACACGTAATTGAATGGAGAATCGTATCTTGGAACACTGCCGTTTTCTTCCTTTTCTGTCAACTCTACAGTTGGAAAAGGTAACTTATGAGAATTCTACAGAATTATCCTTCACTTTGAAGCTATTCCTGCAAATTTCAAATATTTTTCAAATCACTGATAGTGTCTTTAAGCGAAGTAGGCGATTTAGGCGATTCCGTGTTTTACAAACACCGGGTACGGACGACGTGAAACGCTACGGCTACCTTTAACGTTGCCAAATTCATAGACTGTGGCAGAATACTAAATTCTTTCCTAGGGATACAAAACAGTGAGTAAATTTAAACTCAAAGTTTCTTCAATTAGAACTTTGCTCACCTCGGACAAGGCGGTAAAGGTAGCACACGTCCTCTTGTTCCTCCAAACAGATTACTGGAGCTTACCTTGCTTCACCTTCCGGTCCCTCGCCGATCACTTGTCAAGAAATCAATATCAATTTGCCATTAGCATGTTCTTTACACCAGTGCTTTGCAACAGTCAGTGACGCAGTTCAAATAGGCATGACGGCTATTGAAAAAACAACAACAAAACCTTATAATATAAGGCTTAACATACGTACATGCGAATGTACATGTACATAACAACCAACGACGGTGGATCGCGTGTTAAAAAAAAGGAACATTTAATTGGACTCCGTTATGCAATACACAACAATATAACCGGAACAAGAGGACGTGTGCTACCTTTACCGCCTTGTCACCTCGGGCTTCGCCTCCTCCTTGCCGTAGATTCCCGAGGTGAGCAATGATAAACTGGAATGTTTCCGCAACAATCTTTCCGGAAGTGATTTCGCTACAACTGCACAGCCTGTCGTACAGGCGTGCAGGGCGCACACCACCAAATAATCCTCCCATTGAAACACACGTTAAAATGGCCTAATTCAAGTCGTTGACCCCACGTGGAATAATGTTCGGTGTTTTGAAAAGATTCCTATATAAACGAGAGCATCAAGGATGTTGTGGCTTACTCCAGAGGTGTGGTGTTGAGTTGTGCAATGAGGTACAAGCAACAAATGGCATGTTAAGTGATAATTCCCATATCCTAACGTCTCTTAACTGCATTTTTTCCACTTTTCAAAAATCACGGAGCGGACCCGTCTTGTTTTTAGGGAGAAATTGCGCCTAGATCTAACAAGAAAAATAATGCTACCTCCTTTTTTGCAGTGATCGTCAGGTCTGTAGCCTTTTTCCGAGAAGGATGTTAGGGATATAGGCCTAGGCCTATATAGCCAGTGCAATTTGTTCATTGTTAAGACCAAACAAAAAATACAGTTTGTTTCCAGTAGGGAGTCCAAAAACCTAAGAGTAAAAAGCCCTTTTTATTTTAAATTTAAAAAAAAATACATCGGTCTTCGGACCACTTGTGTCGCCTGCCATCGCAGTTAGTGAATGTTAGGCCTAACACGAAATTTGGCCTTGATATGTGACCTTGGACCTCATAAACAAATGAGGGTTTGCATGTAAACTCCATAAACCAAGTTTGGTTCCAATTGAACTTCAACTTTTCAAATGAGGTCCATTTTACATTTTCAGCCTATCTTACAACTTGACCTCACGTGACTTTTGACCTTGGTATGTGACCTTTGACTTCATCAAGAAATGAGGGGTCCTATGTTGCACCTATGGTTCAAGTTTGGTTCCAATTGAACATCAACTTTTCAAATGAGGTCAATTTTACATTTTCAGCCTATTTTACAACTTGACCTCACATTACCTTTGACCTTGGCATGTGACCTTTGACCCCATCAAAGATTGGGGCTGCCATGTTGCACCTGTGATCCAAGTTTGGTTTAAATCCATCAAAGTATGAGGATATTACAGGCAAATGTTAACCCTTTTTCACAACAGACATCAACAACAACAACAGACTACAACAGACAACAACAACAGTAGACAAAGTGATCACTATGTGTCTTCCTGCCTTAGGGCAGGCGGCAAAAAAAATTGAAAAGCGTTTTCCCCAGAAATTGCTCAAATTGGCTAAATGGCAAGTTTGCAAATCATACTTGATTGTCCAATTATTAGTTTATAAAACAAAATATTGATTTTGGATCACTTAGATATCATCTCTGTTCGCATTTTTATCTGAAAATGCAAATTTCCTCAGTAAATAAAAAAAACAAAACAAAATACGGTAAAATGGCTCCAAATTAAATGCACGTGGCCTACTACTGGCAACAAACTTGAATCCCCTGCTGACGCCACTACTCCATCAACCACTGGCTCCACCACCCGTCACCCAACCCATTGGATCCTGTATCAATCAATTACCTGACTACCCCCACCCATCAACCAACAGGCTCCACCACACCTTGGAATACTTTGTCCTTGTCAACCACTGATACTCCATCAACCAGGGGCAGCAAAACGCTACAAGACTAACTATTATAGATTAAAACAAGGTGGTTCTCGAACCACAAGTCTTTGCATTTATAGTATTCTATACTTCTCACTCTTTCATTTGATACCACCATAGAGGTCACAACATCTTCCGTTTGGGAGATATTAATCTTGAAATGTCCCCAACATAATCATAACCAAGAGATGTTTAGGAGTAGCACCCCTGGGTTTGCATTTATAGTATTCTTTATTTCCTGCTCTTCCATTTGACACCACCCCAGGGGTCACAACATTTTCCATTGTGGAGATATTAATCATGAAAAGTCATGCAAAAATCCCTTAAAATTCACTAAATTTAGTAAAAATATGAAAATTTATTCAATTTGGCAACACTATTTTTGAAAAAATCATGTGACCACATTTTAAATTTGAGTGCCCTACAGGGTCCAGAAAGCGGCGAAATGCCCAATTTTGCATATTTTCACATTTTCCAAGATTGTAAACAGGCTGGCAACCCAAAACACTGACCCAAGTGCAACCAGAACTAGAAAAACCATTTCAATGAAAACATGGGCACTGATCTAGCTATATTGATGTTAATACCTTTGTTGTGGTATACTCCCCCCCCCCTTTTGATTAGTCTTCTTGTTTTGTACACCTGTTTTGTACACCACCAACTCACACACAGCCATATACTGCCAAATAAACACATGCTGACCTAATTTATTGTAAGGTAAACAAACTCCTGAATCAAATTCTTTTTGAAGGTGTAGTATTTCACACTGAACATTGACAACCTGGGCAAATTTGGTTGAAATGGACCAAGCATTTAGCATTAGTTGCAATTTTAAAATAATCAAAGAATGCCCCTTTAAGTGGCCCACATGCATTTTGACCACAATTATGATGATGTCACACAAGATGTACCGCATAGTAGTCTCATGTAGCGAAGGAATTTTGCATATCCAATGTACCATTTAAGTGATACAGCAATTACGCATATTTAATTAGATCAATTGCATCAAACAATGCCCCTTTAATTGACCCACGTGCAATTGGACCGCAATTGTGATTCACACAAAAGATGTACGGCATAGAAGTCTCATGCAGCGAAGGAATTTTGCATATCCAATGTACCATTTCAGCAATACAGCAATTATGCATATTTAATTAGATCAATTGTATCAAAAATGCCCCTTTAATCGGCCCACATGCACTTTGACCCAATTATGATTCACACAAAAGATGCATGGCATAGTATTCATTCATGTTGCGAAGGAATTTTGCCCATCCGATGGACCGTTTCAGAGATACAGTAATTATGCATATGTAATTAGCTCATTTGCATACCTAAGTCGCACGTATCTCGCAAATTGCAAGAAAGATGCGCATCGTGATAGGCTTTCATGCAGTGAAGGAATTTTCTGTATCCGATGTACCGTTTCAAAATTATAGCAATTACGCTGATTTTTGCATATTAATTAGCTCATTTGCATACTTAATTTGCCCGACATAAGCCCGAAATCTAATCAGTTCGAGAACTCTCCAGCCCGCTCCCTTCCACCAAGTTACATCATTATAAGCCTTACGGAACTCCAGAAAACTTGTACACAAGCCTTGCGGGAAAATTTTCGTAAATTATGTAAATTAGATACTTAATAAGCATATTTTACGCCCAAAATCTAATCAGGTCGAGAACTCATGGACCCACTTCTTTCCACCAAGTTACATCATCGTAGCCCTTACGGAACTCCAGATAAATCGTACACAAGCACTTGAACACGGACGGCGGGCAGACAGACAGCATGACAGACAGACAGACAGACAGAAAAGTGATTACTAAGTATCTGCCGAATAAAGTTCAGGTGAGACAAAAATCTTAAATTTTTGCACAATTTATTGCTTAAGGTGGTATATCAGGGGTTAAACAGTAAAATTTAGATGACATTGAGGATTAGGAAGGGCTTGTGTATGGCCCAGGCCAGGGAGATTAATAACAAATTATTTTACAGTATGCATTAACTGCTTTTTTCTCAACTTTATTACAACTTTGAAGAAAAATGAATTTTCTTCCATTTGACATCTTCCAATTTTTCAATTTCCTGAAATTGTAGAAGCAAAACTACATCCTCTGTTGACCTGATATATGGTCAGAATGGTCAGAGTTATTAAACCCTGATCTATGAAGCTAAATTGCATTTATATAGGCATTCCCCTTCCTGTCAGCCACCAACTCACCACCAAATCAACCATTTATTTAGGAAAACTTCCCCACCTACCTGTCAACCACAGATTCATGAAAAAGTATTATTCACTGAGCCTGTCAAAACGAAGTACTTATAAAATTTTGTAATTAGTACAGGATCTCCTGCAACTTTCGGTCTTTGTTTTTTGGTTTTCTGGCTTTCTTAATAAACCTGTACCTGATTTCAGGCCCAAAAAATTGGATCTCCGAAACTAGGTTTTCAGAAAATTTCAGAAAATAACCTGCGATCTCCCTCAATTTCCAGCTACTTTTTGAGGAGTTTTGAAGAAAATTTGGTAGAATATAGCTTTGGACATGAAAAGTAGGATCTCTGGAAATGAAATGGTCCTAAAATGGGGGTCACTGGAACTGAAAAAGAGCCTGAAAATGAGGGTCTTATAGGCGGCACATAACCATACTTCCTCCCAATGTGAGAACCCCCTCCCCAACCTGTACATTTAATTGTTTTGCTGTCATACCTACATTTTGAAACTTTAATTTTTATGTACCACATTTTTACCATGAACATTTAATTTCTAATTCACACACACACAAACACACGCACACATGCAAACACACACACAAATGCACACATACACAACAGTTCATAAAATGATGAAGTGGCATTCAAAGGAAAATAGAATCATTTTTAGTTGTCATACAAAGAAAACTTTCTAAATTTAAGAGGTAACATACTCCATGTGTGACAAAATCATATGTTATTGCACTACCTCTTACCTATACCTAGTGTAAAATTACTAGGGTGTTGCTATATCAATGAACTGCAGAGTGACAGGGTCTGACCCTGCAAGGCCATCTATGCCAAAACAAACATCCAGGCCAAAACATAAGCACATGTGATGTATCACTTACACTTGACAGTTACTGACCTTGATGTCCAACAAATGGTTCCCTGTTTTTTGGTAGAGACCCTACTAACAATGCATGCAAAGAGTCGCCAGACAACTACAGTGAACCAAGAGTATTGACTATAATTGATTTTTTGTCTTACAAGAAATATGTTACAAAAAGTGTTACAAGTGTTACACTTTCTGTGCGTTTCTTGATAGTTATGCCCTGTTTCTTGTGTGTTAATGTATTCCAAGGGGGGTGAGTGTTTTGGGCCCTATAGACCTTTTCCTCGACTCCTCCATATCACTTTTGTTTTCATACTGTGTAGTAATTGGAAATAAAGTTTGATGAACATATTGATCTGTCACCCAGCACTCTCATATAGACTTAGTTCGTGAGCCAAAAATCTTGGTCAGGCTATACAGGATAGATGCGAGGACGTAAACAGCCCCACCACTTTTTCAACTCGATACGTAAAACTCATTGCGGCCCCAGGATTGCGGCATCCGAGCACGGGGTAGGCCTATAGTAGCCTAGGCCTACTTCCGAATGCCTAATTTCAATACCAGTTTCAAATTTCTTTGTTTTCCGATATTCCAAGTATTGCCTACAATATTCATTTTCGTATTAACATTTAACAATCAACAATATCGTCGTACCATGCCACGCTAATTTGCTTACAGTCGACCCTATGTTTTTTTTACCCGAAGCCTATGGTAAAAAACAGGACCAAACAAAAGTTGGGGGGGGGGGTATTTTTCTGACTTTTTGAACATATATAAAAAAAATGGGCTTTCCTGTCAAAAATTAATTTTTGAAAACAAAATCAGCGAAATAGGCCTATCGCCCTTTTGTGAACGTTTGGGTGTGTGTGAGACCGTACCCACCGTGGGGGGGGGGAACTCACCCTTTTTAAGGTAGGGGAGAAGGGGGTAAGTTGAGCCACTTTTTACATTTTGTTTCATTCTGCTCAGAGAAATATAGTTGGAGGCAAATGCAGTGTTACAAATGAAAAATGTGTATGTTTACTTGATCAAGGTATACATGTATTTTGCATTAGGCCGCTATCCTTCATGATCAGTGAGATGCCAAAAATATTTTGTAAACTGGCTCAACTTACCCCAGAGGTGGGGTAGGTTGAGCCAGTCATGGGGGTAGGTTGAGCCATTAATAGAAATGCACAATATATGTGCCATAGCATTGAAATCCAATTTTGCCTTTTTCTATTTTTTGTTTCAAGTTATTTTGCCAAAAAAAATGTTTGATATAGTGAAAGTTTAGTCTAAATGGGCACATTTTCCTATGCTCAACTTACCCCATGCCCAGTTCCTCAACTTACCCCATAGGGACCATTTTAGTCAAGCTCCTTCAAACTAAAACTTGTAACTAAACTTGTTACAGTTACAATCAATTTTCTAAAGTTATGTTCACATATCACACCCTCAATACACAAAGAGTGCCATTATAGCTTTCATCCTTGTATGGGGGAATTGACAAAAATGATTTTTACAGAAAGTTAGAGAAAAGTGCCAAAATGAACTTTTTAGTGCAACTTTCTACTTGTATGTGCCAGTAATTCCATTTTACACTTGAGAAACCGGTGTTATGCAATGCACTAATAGATAGTAATGTAGAGTGAAGTAAGTTCATCTTCTTTCTAGAGGGGGTGGCTCATCTTACCCTGTGGATCAACTTACCCCTGATCGATCATAACTGAGAATTTCAAAGTGCTATTTAATTTTTAGTATAGACCGTATTCAATAGCCAGCCATGTTGGTGGTAAAAGATAGACGCATTCCAGTACTACAATACATTCACCCGTCAATGATCCCTGTGAAATCGCTAAACATGGATCGATTGACAGCTTATGTATTGTAGTCCTGGAATGTATGCATCTTGTTCACCAACATGTCTGGTGGCTGAAGTCATATTGAATACGGTACGTCTATAGACCTATTTTAACAAGGGGGACTCGCATAGTGAATAGGCCTTTTTTTTTTTTTTTTTTTTTTTAAAAAAATGACACCCATGATTTTCAGATTCTCCATGAAATTCTGTATTGGAAAAACATTGGTGTCAAAATTGTATATGAAAAAAACTAAACCAAAACATCCATTACATTTCCCCATATACTATTACAGGCATAAAATTGTATGTACAAAGATTTATATATCACTAAAATTAACATTTAATCACAGATCATTATTTTATATGCCGATACAGTCAGTGTAACAATTATAGGCCTACATAATCCCCCTGCTCTATTAAAAAAAATAACATAACCCCGAATTTGTGAGATCGAAATTGTACACCCCACCTACATTTTCAGGTCCCTTATGCTTAGGCCCTATAGAGTGGGTCTTTTTCACTTCGCAAGCTATTATAGTCCAGGATACAGATTCATTGATAACTAATATATCAACCTAGTTTTATTAGATGTATAATGTTTTTCAACGGTTTCTAGACCAGTTTTATGCTGATTCTGAATCCGATGAATGCCAGACGAGCAACCTTGAGGTTTTTTGTAGAAACGCAAAAAATCAAAGTGGCCACCAAAACACAAACCATTCATCTGTTGTTCACTCAAAAGTTTAATTTTTCAGCCTGCCTTGTTAAAACATTTATTGTGACAAATTAACATATGATTCTGTCACCACGTAATCAATGAATTCAATATGGCCGTCAATACAATAACGTGTCTGATGGTGATTTTACATTTGACTGCAGGTCAAGAAATTAATTGAAACCACAAGATATATTTTGAAAAAATGTGATTATAAATTCCATCATTATAGGATCCAAGATGGCTTGTTATACTCTTAAGATGGCTATAATTGATAGCTGTGCTGTGTCTAACCTATTACAGCAATGTTTGTGTAGGCCTATATCCCTGTGAATCAATCTGATCAATGTTCACATCATTAGGTATTCAGAGGAATCGATACATATGATGCCATTCAAGATGGGTGTCCAATATGGCTGAAAATGGCACGCACTTAGCGGCGAAAAATCCGATCACTAGTAGAGATATATGTTTCTTTATTTTTATTAGGTTTTGGGCGTCCATTGGCATCCATATTGGAATATGTGATGAATAACTACTCAGTGGCACTTAAGATAGCCTTACTGGGATTTTTGGAAGTAATAATCCAACTAAAAACCACAAAATACATATTTTTAGCCTACAGCTTAAATAAATTACTGACATTTGCAGCCATATTGAACGCCTATCTTAGATGCCATCTTGCAGATATCTATCACTTTGATTATGTTATGATATTTTAAATTTCTCTGAATCAGTTTCAGTGATATACACAAACATCGCAGCTCTTGGCTATATGTAGTAATGAATTTTGCCATTTTGGAGCCATCTTGAATGGTTAATTGATTTGATTATCAAATTGTTGAAAGGTATTCATAATGGTTTCAATTAATATATTGATTACTAAAGCATTGGTATATATACCAAGTTCCCATTCTACAGTCAAAAGCAAATAAATATCAGATACTCTGTTGTATTGGCGGCCATATTGAATCTCTTTGGTCACAATAGGTGTTTTGACTGGACAGGCAAAAAAAACCAACTTTAGAGTAATTAACATATGATTTTTAGTATTTTGGTGGCCATTTTGATTTTTTGCGTTTCTTTGAAAATGCTCAAGGTTTGTCGTCTGGCATCCATCTGATTTGCGGATTCAGATTCGGTAGGAAAACTGGTCTAGAAACCGGTGAAAAACGATATATATATATATATATATATGGTATACCAAGGTCACGTGGTCTGTAGCCTGGACTAGTACATTGCATAAACACAGGCGTATATAAGATGGAATTACTTCCACTTCCGATTAGAAAGTTGCAATAATTTTTTTTTTTGTAAAAAATATTTTTGTCAAGTTACCTCTTCAAAAGTGAAAGCTACAATGGCACTTTTTTGTGTATTGAGGCTGTGATATGTGATGTTGAACTTTAGAAAACTAATATAACAAATTAATAAATGTTCCATATATGGGGAAAGTTGGACAACTGTGCATCTCCGTACGTAGGATTTATTTTTTTTGGGGGGGGGGGGGTTTTTTTTTTTTTTTTTTTTTAGAGTAATTAACAAATGATTTTTAGTATTTTGGTGGCCATTTTGATTTTTTGCGTTTCTTTGAAAATGCTCAAGGTTTGTCGTCTGGCATCCATCTGATTTGCGGATTCAGATTCAGTAGGAAAACTGGTCTAGAAACCGGTGAAAAACGATATATATATATGGTATACCAAGGTCACGTGGTCTGTAGCCTGGACTAGTACATTGCATAAACACAGGCGTATATAAGATGGAATTACTTCCGATTAGAAAGTTGCAATAATTTTTTTTTTGTAAAAAATATTTTTGTCAAGTTACCTCTTCAAAAGTGAAAGCTACAATGGCACTTTTTTGTGTATTGAGGCTGTGATATGTGATGTTGAACTTTAGAAAACTAATATAACAAGTTGGAGGGATCGAACTTTGCTTTTTTACTAATAAATGTTCCATATATGGGGAAAGTTGGACAACTGGGCATCTCCGTACGTAGGATTTTTTTTGGGGGGGGTGCGGGACTTTGCGGGACTTTTTGCTAAAAGTGGACCTAACCCCCCTAAAAACCCCAACTTAGAAAAAGTGTACTTTTTTTTCGAAAAAGTGGACTTTTTTCGAAAAAGTGGACTTTTTGCTAAAAGTGGACCTAACCCCCCCTAAAAACGTCCTTTTGGGGCTTTTGAACATCACCAAAAAGTGTACTTTCTTGTCAAAATTTCTCTAAATTTTGGACCTTTTTATAAAAAAAATAAGCAAAAGTGGACCTTTTACCCATTTGTGGAATTTGGTTTTTTTTTGGGGGGTGCGACCCTGATTGGGGTAATTTCAGCTAAGCATAGCAACAATGTGCACAATTTTCTCTCTACAAAAAAAGTCAAAATTGGATTTCAATGCTATGGCATACTTATAACTGCTTATACTGGTCCCTAAACCCAGTGGGCCGGGTCGTGGGGGCACTGTCTGGTTGAGCACTCCACAAGCTGGCTTGTGTCTCCGCAAAACTCATTTTTGTCCATTGGTCTGTAATGTTGTCTGCCACTTTTCCATCGGGTTTTCCATCTGACTACCACGCTTCCTTGTGCCATATACTGTTCCCTTGAGGATCATTTTGAAAGCCCATTTTGATCTTTTTACTTGCACATACCATCTCAGTTTCCTTGTCTTAACAGTTGTCAGAAGGTCATCAAATTCACCCGCATGTTACGGACCTCGTTTGTACGGTGATCTACACGAGATGCCGAGGATCGTACGGAAGCACCTCATTTCAACTGCTTGGATACTCCTTTGAAGTTCTGCATTGAGTGCTTGTCCATGACTCGCAAGCGTATAGAAAGATGGAGGGCACATGAGCACGCAGGAGTTTCACCTTTGATTTCAAGGGCATATTCTTGTCCCGCCACATTGATTTCAGCTTGGCAAGAGGCTGCTGTTGTCAGTGCTGCTAGGACTTCAGGATTAGACCCCTCTTCACTGGTATAACTGTTCCAATGAACTTTGACTTGTACACAGTCTCAAGGTCATGGCCATTTTGTGACTTGCCGTTTGGTCTAATACCAATTGGTCTAATGGTCATTTTGTCTAACTCCAATTGGTCTAATACCATTTAGTCTAATAACCATTTAAAGGCTAATAATCATTTAGTCTAATAGCCATGTAGTCTAATATTCATCTGGCCTAAATCTCATATCGTCTAATATCCATATCGTCTATAACTGAATTGGTCTAATGCCAATTGGTCTAATGCCAATTGGTCTAATACCCATTTGGTCTAATATTCCATTTGATTAAATATTTATCTGGTCTAATATCCATCTGGTCTAATACCCATTTGGTCTAATATCCGTCTGGTCTAATATCCATTTAGTGTAATACCAATCATCTAGTTATATTCATTTGGTCAAATACCCATTTGGGCTAATGCCCATTTGGTATAATGTCCATCTGGTCTAATATCCATTTGGTCTAATATTTAAATCAATGTTTAAAGAGACATGAGGAGATTTCCAGAAAGAAGCGCCCCCAATTATTTTTCGAACCCGGGTTTTTTGCATATTTGGAATGCTTTCCAATGGAGTAGATCACACCTGAAGTGAATAAGCCGAATACGCCATCTTTATGTAATAATATGACGATTTAGTACTTTCTGTCGTGCACGACAGAAAGTCAAAGCACGGTGTTCTATGGGAACAATTACGATAGTCAGGCAAGTTCAAAACAAGGTTTGCTGTTTTCTTTTGTACTTGTTTGTCCAATGAACCTTCGAAACGTTCTTGGTAGGTGGTCTACAATCGATCCTGTGCAATTTGAGAGGAATTCGTGCCCTAAAAAATCTCCTGTCACTTTAAGATCAATTATTTGGGATTTAAAATCCAAATGGATATTCCAAATGAGTATTATTAAACCAAGTGGACATTAGACCGAGTGGATATTAGACCAATGGATATTAGACCAAATGGATATTACACCAAATGGATATTAGACCAAATGGGTATTAGACCAAATGGTTAGACCAGATGGATATTAGACCAAATGGATATTAGACTAGATGGATATTAGACCAAATGGTGTTTGTAGTTATTAGACCAAGTGGTAGTAGACAAAATGGGCCTTAGACTAGATGGGCATTTAGACCAAATGGATATTAGACATTCTGGTATATATATATTGTTATATGGCCTCCGTTTTTCTGATTAAACTTTTAAAAATATTATTTTCTCAATTTTATTTGAGAAAAGATTTCTCACGGAAAAGTACTTTGTTTACTATAAAAGAGAGAAAGGGGAATACCCCTAGTTTGTTTTTGCTAAGTGCACCTGTTTAGATTGCACAATAAGGGAAGTGGGGAATTCCCAAGAATGCAAAACTTAGAAACTGAGTCAACTTGTTTATGCTTTTGAGATAAAAACATTGTAAGATCAGGGAATTCCCCCACAAAGTTATATATGGAAAGTGATGTGAATCAGATGAAGTAATTTATGTGGATTTCAATTGGTCAGCTAGTGCAAGGTTATGTTTATGCATGATTCTGTATGTAATACCTATTTTTAGACTGGGAACTTTGTGAAGTCAGTATATATTTGAGATTTGAGTTAAGTCTCGCGGCCAGCAGTTGTAATCAGGAGCTAAACCAGAGCTCTGGAGCTATACAGTATAATTATAGCTAGTTTAATCTACAATAATGGTAGTTTTTAGTTCTACTTCTAGTGCCAGGATTTAATACTTTGGATGCCGCCGGAGCTTGATAGCTAAATTGTCTGCTGTCGTCTTTTAAGCCAGAGAGCTTCAGTTTTCGGAATCAAAAAGGGATTCCAATTTGTGGTCCTATATGAGGACATAGCGACAGACTGATGGTGGTATATTACCTGGATTTTATTATTGTGGAATAATAGCATCGTCGAGGGAAAGCCCCTCGTCTTGAACTGCTGGACAAAAGTTAACTTCAGGACTGAGAAGATTCCAATGGAATATTACCCGAGGATTTATAAGCATGACTTTTCATGCTGTCATTTTGGAGTCTTCGCTGTGAGGACATATTATCGTTGAACTGCAACGCTACTTTTAGTGGAGACAAAAGATTAGAATTGTTAAGTGTAATTTTGAATTGTATAGATAATTGTACTTTGGACATACCAAATTCTTGAACCAATTACAAATCATTAAAATCTGTTATATTATATAAAATTCAGATCACTTGTGCACAAGGCTCATTTATTTGTGTTCGAAAGGTATTTCTGACCTTTGACGTCTACGAGACGTCATAACAGAATTGGGAGCTCGTTTTCCGGGAATTGAATTGAGATAAATTTGAGCCTTTCTGTTCAGAATTTACACCTTAAAAGTGAGGTGATAATATTGCAAACATTGTGCACATTTTTGGCATACAAAATTTTGTGTGTATTACATGTACTACCATTGTAGTTTGGTTCAAGTTAGTATATTGTGTTGTAAAGTACAGTCACAATGGAGTTTGATCCAGAAGTGTTCATAGGGCAAATAACTTGGGAGAAGTTTGATGAGCTGAGAAAGCTTGAGTTAATGAAAATAGCCAAGCATTTAGGACTTGAAGCGAAACATGCTA
>JAMKCH010040724.1:0-14080 GCA_023653785.1 Ophioderma brevispina | reverse complement strand
GGTTAGATCATCATCCAGGGGGGGGGGGGGGGGGGGGGGGGGGGCACCGTGTTATGGGCAATTTGAGCCCCACAGTGTTTCCTTCTCACTTATTAAATTATAGGCGAACCAAATTTTCCACCTGTTTGTGTGTACTGTCTATGGATCCCCGGCTCCCCCTCCCCCCCCCCCCCCATCCCCCCCCCACCCCGTTACCTAGCTGAAGGTTTCGACCGTAAACTCTCCATAATTACTAATCCAATGGCTTGCAAAATGGTTTTATATTAAAGAGCAGCTTCTTTTAGCAATAAATAGACACCAAATATTGGAACAGAGTAATAGTAAAGAAGTAAATTGAAATTAGAAATTATTAAAAAAAAAAAGTTGGAGTGTACACAGATCCCCCATTGTACCCAGTTCATGACCATACGACCATACACAGAATGACCTCTTATGGCCCAGGTGCCATTGACTCCAATGACCCTACTTGACCTTTGACCCCAAAAATATTGAAAAATATCTTCCAAATTAGGTATATAGCCACCAAACCTGCTCAAAAGAACCAATGGCCCAAAAACCATTAGTGAGTAGATAACCATAAACATGGTGCACTTCTGGACAAAAGCTTGAAACTTGGCACAGACATTCTTGGGGTACAAAGCAAACTTAGGAGTGCCCAAAAATCGGCCTGTCAATGACGTTCATAGCCCCGCCCTTTTTTGCCATATTGCTTAAATTATGTCAAAAATGTTAATTCCTTCAGAAACCGTCCATGTTGTGATATCAAATTAAGCCTGGAAAATAAAGTTGTCTACCTTTAATAGGGTATCTTAGCAGTTGGGGTAATTAAAAGGTCATTAAAGGTTATTGAGGTTAAGTTGATATCACATTTCACCAAATTTGGTATCAAATTCCACCACGTGGCATGCATTTACAATAAAGGGCAGTTCTCGTAATTATGTTCGAACAAAATTTTCGATATTTAAAAAAAATAAAACATCCCAAAATAAATTGTGATTTTTTGTGTAATATCAAAGGTAAATAAAGTACTATGTAGTTTCATGAATAAATGGGCCTATTCGATTTCACAAATAATTAGATTTTGGTGGATATTACAAAAAAGAACTGGCCGATCAAGGTTTCCTTGCAGAGAAGTGGGGCTATATGGAAGAAGATCAGGATACTACCTGTGGTGTGGAACAGGGACCCCACAGACAAGGACACACCGGTCTGCCCAATGATGGAGCAACAATGCTCAGACAAGACCTAGCAGATTTTCAGTGAAGCAGCCAGTCGTTGTACTCATATTTGGCTGGATCATATTTTGGAAACCACGTGTTGGACACGATAGAAGAGAAGAAGACAAAAAAGTGACTTATGCGACTGTATATTCCATTAATGGCACTATCAGCACCTCGTACACTTTTTGATGTATTTAAACCAGAGATTGCAAAAGGACATCACCGGATAAGCAGAGAAGGAGGCCCTCTATAATATATCGTTTATATTTCATTATCATTTGCGGGTATTTTACAATTACTTTACCATGTACGCAAGTTGTTGTTTATTCCAAAATAAACTTTATCAAGAAAAATGAGAAAGTATAAGAACTAAAGGGGCAGGTGTCTGAAAAAGCAAAGCTTAGAGCTGCATTCCATTCTATGAACCCCTTTATTACTTAAATGAAGCAACAGGTAGATGTTGCTAGCTGCCCTTTGTTATGGAAGCGGTCAAGTTATGCCTAGATAAAAAGTTTTCTCTTCAGGCTAATAAGGCAGCCCTATCAGATTATGCTGCTAAGATTAAGATTATATAACCGGGCTCATATTCAGCAAACTCAATACAAACACAATGGCCAAAAGGCATGGCCCAGAACGCCGCTATTTTATAGCACAAGCAATGTTAACCCACTATCTCAAATCCCATGGCGCAATTTAATAGCTTTCTTCACCATTCATATTGATCAAATATACACACCCTAGTCCAGGAGCAATCAATCCATATCTCGCTTAAAAAAGGGTTGACCTTACAGCCTCTGCTCTAATATTTTTGACCCCATACATGCATAGTTGTATATGTGGGGATAGGAAAGTGATGTTGGTATTAAAAAGCCTTTGCGAAAAAAATAAAAATGCAAGATGGCGTCCAAAATGCCGCTTTTTTCACCTAAAAACATGTTTTTATGTATAACTTTCGATTACAACCTCCAAAAATAGTGCAGTTTACGTCATTTAAAAGGCAATCAAAATTTCGTACAAGATGATTCACCAATTTTAGGTATGTTTAAGGATTGCAAGGGTGAAAATTAGGTTAAAAAACAGGTTTTTTAGCATTTTGTTTAAAAAAGGAGTTTTTATATTGATATTTCTTTATGGTTAAACCATAATACCAATGCATTTGATATTTTCCACAAAATTTGACCTGATATAATATGCAGATGGCTTAAAAATATTCAGGAGCATTCGATATACAAAAGCAATTATTACGTAACAAATTTTGTTCATAAAGCAATTGTTGGAGATTTAAGCTTTTTTAAGGCACTCTATAAAACCTATAAAGGAGTAACTCCTTGAACAAAGCTAGGATTTGAAAATGATATTACATGACATGTGCAGGGTTGAAGAATGAATGAATCAATGAATCAATCATTCAATCCCCAAAAACAACCACCATGGCGCGCAGAAAAACACCTATGAAAATCTAAAATGTCCAGCCAAACAGACATGTTGTATTTTGTTCCCTGCATGCTTGATAATGGGGGGTGGGGGGAATCCACCAACATATCAATCACATTTGTAAATGCACCTATTAAATGTGTAAGGAATATATAGCTGTGCATACAAGTGGTCACTCTAAAAAAAGACCAATTTCTCAGCCGTTTGGGGGGCACACACACAAGAAAGGCCCCATTCCAACTTGTGCACCCCCCTGGTTCTGGGCACGTGGCATAAAAATCTTTCACAGCAAGTTGATACATTCCATGCATACGTAAATGCATTGATCACTTTTCCATTAATCAAAAAAAAAGTGGCCGAAGAAAAAATTATCCCTTCATATAGTACGGAACATCCTCGGCTCATGTCGCATGAGTTTTTTCTCTTATCCACAAACAACCAACCCTGTAAACACTACACCAAAAGGATTTGGACGATCCTACAATGTAAAAATAGGTGCTCAAGAGTCTTGATATCATAACTACAAAGTCTATAGTGCCAATTTTAAACAAAAAATAAATTTGTAGCAATAATTTGTGGAGGAAATTTGAAATGCAATTCGTACTTATAGCTTGTGAGGCTATTGTGGATCTACAGGGGAAGTAAAAGGAGGAAGTGGCAGGTATGGTTAATATCAAGAAAATTGTTTTTAGCAATATTGCATTATTACTCCCCAATCCCGGTCCCCAATATAGCAAAAAATTGCGTCGGACACCAGAACAATCCAATGTGTCAGCAGAACATTGTAAATTAATGCTATCTTTCCATTCTCTAGGAATGGCAGATGTGTTTGTAATACTGGAACCTGTTTATATTGCTAGAGAATATCCCCTGCGCAGCTTTTTAACATTCAAAAATTAAAAATTATCCGACATGATGTATAGTCTTTTATATACACATTACCAGATCTATAACCAGTGTTTCCAGGAAGAAAACAGTATTAGGAATTTTAATAAAAGAATACACCAATCTATTGAGAATACTGGTAGCCCAGTATTTAACTAACAAATATCTTTACAAAAAGGGTTCTAAGAAATTTGTTCTATAAAGAAATCAGTGTTCTGAAAAGTAATTTGCTTTAATTTGCGACATCGCCACAAAGCCTGAATTGACTTTATGAACAGCAATTTCCAATTAGGGCCATTTGTTGGATTATCATAAAACCATTGATCAGGCAATTTTTGAAACATTAAAAAAATTAATCTGCAATCCGGCATACTGAAACATCCCTTTGAACATGTTAGGATCACATCATTCTCTTCATCTTATATGAAACACCATTCCACAAAAAATTATACAAACTATATCAAGTCCTTAAAAAATTGCTCTTGAGGGTTTGGAAATATGAAAAAGGATATACAAGTTTAGACACAGCAAAAGTTTTATCAAGGAATCTTACCCAACAGGGTAGGATTTCTCATCTTGCCATATTTGCAGGGTTTTTTTTTTATATCAGCAATTCGCTTATGAAGGGTTAACATAACCCATTATTATGTTTCATAACATGGACGATATTGCCATACCTAAATAAAAAATTGAATCGTTTGACCAATTCATCTGTCTATTTAATCAATGAACAACATTTGGAATTTGTTACACTGCTAGCCTATAAACTTACCTTTATTATAGCCTATATTTAATTAACTTAAGCCAACCAGAAAATACTTGAAATACAGAAAAATTATCCAAATGCTCCAATGTTTTCTGTAAAGAGTCATTGTACAGGTCCTAATATATAATGGTGCGTGTCATCTGCATAATGACTTATTGTAATATCAATTTTTAAATCCCCCTGACGATACAAGAAAACGCTTTTATACCCTTATTTTGTTTGATAGACGGATTGAGTTGACTTAAAAGTTCTGGACATATCAAAATAAAAATAGCAAGGCGACAAACCCGCAACCTTGACGAAGACCGTTCAAAATCTGAAGAAATGAGCGGCATGTCCATTATTTATAAGCAACTTTCAGCTCCATTAGATAATATCAATCCATCTCTGGAAATCGGGGCCAAAACCAATTCTTACCAGACATTTTTTATACAATTCCAACAATGTTATCAAAGCTTTTCTCAAAATCAATAACAATAGGCAAAACCAGTAATAGTAATAATCTCAACATCTGTAAAATTATGATATCCAAGTAATTAACATTTTAGCCAATATATAGCGATCCTTTAAGACGCCGGTTTGATCATGATGTTAATATCGTCAAGGCAAGTTCATGCGGTTTGCAAGCGACTTTGTTATTATTTTATAATCTACATTCAAGAGTGAAGGGGCCTCCAGTTCCATATATATCAAAGATTTATCTTTTTAGGCAAAGTGTAATTTACCCTCATTTGGGAAACTGACAGCATACCGTTATCAAAAAAAAATAGTTAAAGAGTTCACGAGCGGACCACTAAGTTCATGTTCAAAAAATTGATAAAATCTGATCAGTTCTCAGCGTGATGATTGGGCATTGACCCGACAGCTTTCCAAACATCCCCATTCGTTATTTGACTTTCACATTCGATCGACTTTCACATTTTTAAACAACTATCGCATCTAGTCGGAAGGGATTGTTGCAAAAAAGACCACTATTATAATTAAATTGTTAAATGGATACAAAATTTTGATAAAAAAAAGCTTCGCATTAAGAATATCATTAGGTTCTGAAATTTCATCACCATCAACAATTATTTTCGAATAAGTTTTTGCTCAGGAGTGTTTTTTTTTTTTAAATTAAAGGAATACCTACTACTCTTTTTCCAGTCTTCAACCAACTGAGCCTTGGCACGTATAAAAAAAGCATTGCTGTTTTATATAAATAATTCAAGAACTTTCTCTTGCAAGCCTGATATGACGTTTAACCATATTTATTTGCTTAACGTTTGCCTGCATATCGATGAGAATATTTCCGTTACCAGTTACTAATCCTGTTTTCAGTAAGCTTTTTCGTCCTAATTTAATCATTTTCCAGGTAATATTTGATCTTTTCCATGGCACTCCTGAACTGTTTACCAATAATATTTCTTGATCTGATTATCATAATTACTATCCTTTAAGCGATTTGTATTTAATTCCAAAAGGCCTTGGCCGCATGAAGTGTGTGGACATAATTTTTTGTTCTTTAAAACCTATTATAGGCAGTCAGTTTACAAGCATCATTCTCGGTGATAGACCGTATTCAATATTACGTCAGCCACCAGACATGTTGGTGGACAAATGCTTGCATACCATTCCAGGACTACAATACATAAGCTGTCAATTGATCCATGTTTAACGATTACACAGGGATCATTGACAGGTGAATGTATTTAGTACTGGAATGCGTATATCCACCAACATGGCTGGCTATGAATACGTTATACTACTTGTTTTTAGACTTGTGTATGTAGTTGTGTGTATCAGGAAAATTTTGTTAAGTTTTGACCAACCTGTGGAAAGAATGACAAGGATTATTAACCTGGGGGTAACCTGTACAGGAGTCTGGGTAACCTCCGACGGTACAAGGGTTTCGGCGGGGACCCTATACGCTGGAGACAGAAACGGATGAAATGGTACCCACCGAGACCAGATCTTTCAAATGGCACTCTATCCGAGACCCAGGGCCAGGCAATTTTACCAGATGGAATTTTAACCTAGGATTTTAACACTTCATTTGAGCTATTTTATGGACTTTTATTCCGTTTTGAGCATGAATCAATACAAAAATCATTCATTCAGATTCAAATCAGTTCAGATCAAAATCCAATTCCTGCCGATTTTATACTCAACCTGAAAACTGAAAAGTAATTGATACCCTATGTGTTGAGACCGACAGAGACATAGGTTGAATGTGATATCCTAATAATTGCAAGTCTCGAGAAATGCCAGGGCTCAGGTTTTTTGTACTCGGGTGGTTAGTACCGACCAGAAAAAACAATACCCCCCCCCGAATTATAAATTTTTTGGTTTCTCTGAAATTCTACAGAGGATCTATATAAGGACGTTATGAGTATGTCTTGGTTGTAGGGAAAAAAAAGTAAAAACAGGCTAATTCAAGGCTTGTATATCACAGTCTTAAAGCATGGGGTCAAACAAAACTTGTAAATCTACAAGATTGGCTCTTAGTTATTATTATCCAACAACGGAAGGATTACGCAGAGCCAATGTTGTAAATGTAAATGAAAGTAAATAGGTTAATTCGTGTATCAGAGTGCAAACGTTACAATAGCCTCTCGAAAAGTGTTGTTGAGCAACTATAAGACAAAAACTTTTTCAAATTCCAATTCAAATAGTTTTATAGATTTCTTTCAGTCAATAAATTACATAATGATAAAATTAAAATTGTAGTTAGGACACCATGACTCGGCAGCAAAATATATTAACACACAACCTTCCATTGGTAGCATAGGCTGTTCAAACCTTCGGTGTTGGCAATTGACATCAGAAAATTTGATAATTTTAGCGAAAGGGTATAATCCTGCATTTGAAGGGTTTATATTTGTTGATGTCATGTAGAGCAATGTTCATGTACTTATTAGGAATGTTAGGTATTCAATGGAAATAAAATATTTACCAAATTTCCAAAACAGATGGCGTGCATTAGTAAAATGGCAAAACTAATAGGCAGGGCTGGAAAAAATGCAAATTTCATGGGACTACAATCCAAATTTTCTTCCAGATTTCAAACATTTCCTTTTATGTTACTGGATTTTTTATTTATAGGACAAACAATTCCCTCCAAATATTAAACTTTCCAGGGAATGGTGATCCAACCAGAGTCCTTCCAACTGGTAGGCTACAAAATACTTATGGTAATCATTTGCATTAAGAGTTAAAAGAATTGAGCTCACACTGTAATACATGCTTATGATTTGCTTTTTTTTTAAAATGTTGATTAATGTATCAGATATAATAAGATTGCATTGTATTTTAAAATGACCACCTACGTACACTGTTAAAAATTTCAGTAAAATAACGTTGTTTGTTTTGACTGGCAGCTAGTACTCACAACAGTTATAAAACGACCTTTTTACATTTTTTGACCGTTCGAGTCCCTTTTACCGTTATTGCACGTTTCGAGGCCCCCGGGAAGTCAAAAACAAAGTTTTTTTCAAGAACATTTTTATAGTGTATAATGTGTTACTTAGTGAGGGGTTGGTCAGAGTTTCTGCAATGATCAAAAAATTTTAGCAAAGTGCGCAGTAAAACCAACTTCTCTGTGTAACTGATTGAGGACCTTCGTTACGAATAACTTCGTTTCATGAAATAAGGCTACATAACGTAATTTTGTTCGGGACTTAATGGTGTTATAGGTCAAATTGTTAGAAAAAAATGGGCTTCATTGATGTTGGTTCTGGAAATTAAATGGAACATTAGATTACAAATATTTCATTTTTTGGTGTTAAAAATGCCAAACAAAAAAAATGTGGATTTTTTCCTCAAATTTGCAACCTTAAAATTCTTAAACTCACAAAGGTTTGATATCGCTGTAGCAGCATTAATTCTCTTTCAGATGGACACAAATTGTGTTTCCATTGAGATCGCAAATCAAAAGTTACGGCTAAAAGGTTCATAGGTAAATCGGCGGCCAGTTGGACGCCCCATCTTGGATTTCTATTTTTCGCCAATCTTAAAATAAGCCAACATCAGTTTTCTGATGCCAAAGAGTGCCCCACTTGAATCTATGCCCAAAATTTTAGAGGCAGCCCAGGCAAAAGATTTCAGTTTAACAGGATCGTTTGGCTCCCTAACTACCTGTGTTTAGTATAATTTATGATTACCCAGAACACACATGGTCCGCTGTTGTTAACATGTTGCCGCTCCAAGGTACTGAAACGAGCCTGGTAGATAGCATGCCTTACCTCATAGTTGTTTGTATGTATGTAATAAGGTGTTGGTGTTTTTGGCAATGCCATTTAGTGTTAGACCCCCCCCCCCAGAAAAAAAAAATTCCAAAAATAAGGGCTTTCCCCCCAAGAACCAGAATGCCACACACATATATGTTGCTAAAAATACAGGCACACATCCTTGCAAACGGCATTGTGGTTCTTGAGGGGGAAAGGGTTCATATTTGGAAATTTCAATTACCCATTGAAGCCTGTATTATGATTTTACATAAAAGCGACTTTTTGGGAATTTCTGTAAAGTGGAACTTTTGGAAAACCAGCAAAAGGTAAACTTTGAGTATGTGGCTTTATAATTAGGAATGTTTCAAATTCATCCGTTCTCATGAAAACTATAGAGGGCGTCCTTCATTCCTTATCCGGCGATGTCCTTTGAAATTTGGTAATAACTTCTTTGATTTGAAACTTTGTCTTTTTAAGAATCTGTGTTCATTACTAAGAAATTATGGCATTTCGTCGTTGCGGATGTACAAATTGAAATATTTCTGCAACGTACGTCCACAACGGTTATCATTGAGAAATTTAACCCTAATGATGACAGCTTTGATTTTTATATTTTTTTTTTTTCTTCAGCGTAATCGCCCTGATGTGTACAGATCTGTTAAGGAATACGTTTGCAAAAAGGACTGTTAATAAAACATGAGTAACTGAAAAAGTACACTTTTGTGTGTCGTCCGCAGTGGCGGGGGTGTTTTTAGGACTTGGAGCAAAACCAAGAATGCATTGGAATAAATTGCAATTTCAGGTCTAATTACTTGCGGCGTCTACTTTAATTATAAATTGTATTATATTAGTAATCTTTCCCTGGAGACTGGCCAGAGCACGATAGGTTGAAAAAAAACCCCTGTGCGCTTGGCCGGTTCGAAACGGCGACCTTGTTAAAGGCACGACGCTCTACACCGACTGAGCTATCAAGCGGGTCGATAGAAGAGGATAGATATCAATCTATAGGTGTTAGGTTCGAAAGGTGTCCTTCGATTTCCGAGCGGATAGCCAATCGAAAGGGCTATTTAAACAGACTACGATTATATTGGTTTTGAAATCTTAAACTAATTAGTTCTCCAGGTACACAAGGATGTATTATATTATTAATCTTTCCCCTGGAGATGGCCAGCGCACGATAGTTTGAAAAAAAACCCCATGTGCGTTGGCCGGATGCGAACCGGCGACCTTCGTATACATGCACGACGCTCGAACCGACTGAGCTATCAGCTGGGTCGGTAGAGAGCGATAGATATCCTCTATAGGTTGTGAGTTCGAAAGGTTATAATTAGAATGGTCAAAAATTCAAAAAACCTGAATAATACACGTCTGCGGTCCCCCAGTCCTGGATGCTTTACATGACAAGGCACACAAGGTCCACGCAAAAAATCTGTTGCGAAGCAACTTGCAGTTAACTAAACAATAGAGGTAATAAAATTCCTGCAGCCATACGCCAGCAAATTTCTATACTTACCTTGGATATTCAGGTAGCAAGGTCTACAACAGCTTTCAAGTGTTGTCAACATTCTTAGCAGTAGCTAGCAGTCAACCAGCGCCTCTAAAGCGGACTCGTTGATTTACTTGTACATTGTGGGAGAACTTTATTCATAGTCTTTTTGAAACCCAGATGTCTAAAAAGCCCCTCTGACATTTCCAAGAAAAAACAATTTCAAGACCATGGAATTGAAATCCAACGGTTCCTGGGAACAAAGAACTAGGGTGCTAGTGTTTCCGATCACTCTGTGTATAGCACGAAAGTCTTGGTGATAGCGAGTGAACATCAATATCACATCAAGCACTATATGATATCATAGTATTTGAAGGTTGGGCTCTTTGTCATCATCTTTAGTCTTGTTCAAGATGTCCCTTTATGCACTGAAAGTCTGTAACATATTACATTCCTCTTGTCTTTTCAATTCTATTTCCGAATGACAATGAAGGCTGTAGCACTGCACCGATCGGTGGCGAAATAATTTAGACCGCCTTGACCAAGGTTACATCATCTACAGTCTCAAAATCTAGAAAAAAGGTCCATCAATAGTATTTGTGATCTGCAAAGCATTCCGTTGAAGCTTTGCCCAAGTATAAAGTGCTGAGACGTGATGGTTTCGCCAGGTCCTTGTCATGTGCCAGCTTTCAGAATTGAATTAGAAGTTTAAAACACGCCAAACCGGCTTCTTACAAGACTTGTTGTCCAACAAGATCCATCAAGAATGTTGCCAATCATGTTCCACAGCACAGAGCCATTTCTATGTGGAGTCCAAGCAGTGTGTTCTATACTATTGTTGACACTCTCAAAGGAAACTCTCAAAATCTGCTCTTTCAATGTTTTTGTTTTGTTCAGTTTTGTCTTTTTATTTAAGAGATTTCATTCATTATGTTGTTCCTGAGTTCCTGGATGTGATTTTCTACAGTTTTGAACATAGGAAAGAAATGCATGTGCTTCAAGTATTCTCCTGTATTTAATAGCGGTATTCTGTGAACTAGTTTGTCGAGTACTTCTGTAGCAGTTTTGATAAAGTGTCAGGTCAAATGGTATTTGGCCTCAATTGTTACAAGGCCCCTTCCAGAAATCCTACCCAATATCTGGGTATCTTATAGAACTCCTAGCCACCATCCTTATTTTTATCCAACGTCATTGTGTTCATTATTGCAAATTGCCAACTAATTTTAAACAAATAATACAAGTTTTTTTGGACAGGAATGTCCAGTGGATTGACTTTTCTTCTGTTTGACCATTTGTATTAGTATTATTATTTTATTTTTTTACTTGGTATAATTATATATACATATTTTTATTTTGATTGAATTACCTTTACCCTAAAACTCCATCTGTATCAATATGTTTTGATCTTGGAACTCAAAGCTATTAACTTTTAAAAATGTTATTAATTCAGGGACTGACTTTCAAAATAAGGTGGTGCTCAGTAAAAAGCTCTCCTGGTCATATCGGGGGAGTTATGAGGAGAGCAGTCCATGGCATTTACCACTTCTAACCAGGGAAAGAACAGATTCCCAAGGGGAGCTTTAAATCCCTCTCCTAAAAAGTGATTAAGGAGAGCTGTAGGGGAGGTATCGCTCTCGCTCTCCTTAAAAGTCAGTCCCTGTTAATTTTTTCAAAAATATATTTATTTTAATATTTATTTATTATTTTTTTTTATTTTTTTATTTTATTATTTGTTGTTGTGGTTTGAAGGAACAATTTTAAGATGGAATGTCATGTGCCATTTGACATGATTTTGAACACATTTTTTAGCTATTTCCCAAGCTCCCTTGTCCCAACTCACTGGACTTGCTGAAAATCGGCAACCATCAACTTGATACAAACATTAACCATGTATTGACCTATTGTTATAAATCTCTGCAAGCAATACTTCATGCTTTAATACGTAGTATTAAACTTCCACTAAAAACAACAGCTTTTTCACAAAGATGTACCAACAAACTGCAATATACGTTGGGGGATATATAGTGTTGGTGTTAATATACTGCAAAATTGACAAATCGACACTGTGGAATATGTAGGAATAAGGGGACAAAGTTTGTACAAGGGTATACAATTGGAATTGTTCGAATTAATATGGTATAGTTCGACAGTATCTGTGATCTATAGTTTCAGTACAATAGGCACATAACAGTTCAAGGTCATCATATGTAAAATTTGTCCAATTAGCCCCAAACTGGTTTTAAAATTTGTTCATTTGGTCACACTAGATACTAAATTGTATAGATTCTTTGTTTGACAAATCAATATAGAATTAGAGTTATAGTTAGTGACCTCACATAGCCTCAGTCATATTTGCATGCAATAAAATACATGTATGGTGCAAACAGTATATTTTGGGCTCCTGTACCAGTAGAAGATCAATTTGACATAATTTTTATAACAAGCAGGTAAATCTAAAATTTTACCCCATTGTGTCTTTCAACCTATTTTGCCTCATAACAGTTAAAGTACTACTTTCAGATAGGGAAAATATACCTTTTTAATCCTTGAAAGCCGATGAACATACTTTTCAGCACATTTCAACCCTTTCAATATTTTGACCCTGTATTAAAAATTGCCCCATATATATTCTACTACTTTTATTTTTAGTAAACTTTTAATATGTTGTTCTTAAAGGTTTTCTCAATACAATTCTGGAGAAATAGATTATGTTGCAATTAATTTTAAGTCATTATGTTTTCCTAATTTGACTGGCAAATAATCGCAAGTGAATATTAATTGTATAATTTAAATGCCAATTTATATATGAAACCTCAAGTTACGATTACTGTGCGGAACACTAAAAATTCAAGGGCCGTGGTTATGGACATTATTATTGCAGTAACGTAGTTGTGGTGCTTCTCACCATATGCATTTTTCTCAACCTAACCCATTGGAGTGACCAATGGGATATCACATTTTGATTTTGCCACTTTGACACCAAATCTTAACTACAGTTATCAGCCACAAAACTGGTCAATGGTATCGTATGACCTTTAATGACCCCAATCTGACCTCTACTTACCAAATATTCAAATATTTAGATCATTTTAGCACTCTACATCTCTCAAGCTTTAATTTGATACCAAACTTTATATGATTATTGAAAGTAAATATTTTAACATTACTACGAAATATGTATAAAAAAGGGCGTGGCCTATGACGTCATTATTGTGGTCGAATTTTTGGGCACCCTTTCTGAAATTGCTTTACATACCCCAAGGAAGGTTTGTGCCAAGTTTCATGCTTTTGTCCAGAAGTGCATGATCTTGGTAAAAATTATGACTTATCTACTTCACTACATGGCATGTTTCACAGTAAAAGTACCCATAGAGTTCCCATCATGGATATTGTTTTATTTGGAAAAAAAATACAAATTGAGTAATTTGATATTTGAATACATGTTATTACTACATACAAAAAAAAAGTGTTTTACATTTTAAAAAGAATCTTGAAAAGTGTTTCTATATTAAAAAATGCGTTGCTAATGTTACTATTATTGGACAGACACTGTCCAATGTGTCTGTCCAAAAATAATAACGTTAGCAATAAAGTTTTAGTATGGATATTATTACCAGAGAGAGATGCTATATGGTCATGTGTCGTATGGTGGGACCCCCAAATAGCTGGTGACGTTACATTTTTCACTCTTCTTTCAGATTAAACTCGCTGTCACAGAGCTATCCTCAGTCATATTGCACCATGTTTGGGCTCATTACAGAGCCTGATTATTCTACTTTTCAAATATGTTTTACAATTTAGATTTATCCCTTGTTTAATTAGTGAAAAATATGCAAATGTTAATGAAGATAACCTGGTGGATAAGCGGTAGTGGATAAGCGGTAGTGTAATATGTACAATCTCTATGGGAGAACTAATAATTTATAAGTAGTTTTTTGTTTGTGATATTACTAAAAGCAAATGAGCCTTCATGAAAGCATACATTTTATTTATTATCTAAATATATATTATCACTTCCATTTTCTGTAGTTTTAGTGACAATATAATGTTGCCTTGCATTATTAATTACAATACCTAATTA
>JAMKCH010040723.1:0-13525 GCA_023653785.1 Ophioderma brevispina | reverse complement strand
AACATGACTGATACATTGCAATATGTGCAAGTGACATCTGACTTAAAACCATCCCCTGACGTGGTTTGGTACTAGAAGGGACCCGTTATCCCTGACTGGAGGAACTGGAATGACTGTTCCCTTCTTAGTTAGTACCGTGACTTGGAATGATCTACTTTGGTAAGGCCTATTTGAATTCAAACTCTTGTAATTCTGACGGATCTGATGAGGCCACCCGTACTATTGCTGGAACTCAAACTTATGTGTGAGGGCGGCGTCATCCAGATGAGTTGAAGTCTGCATGAATTGCACTGTTGAACTGCTCAATTAAAACAAATGCCTAAGTTGATTGAAGGCTTGTTTCACTTCCTTGGAAGTGAGCAACCTATCCACATTTTGTTCCTGAACTCTGTATTTGACAACTCAACTGAGTTTGATCTGCAAGTGTTTTCGCACTCCGAAATTTGTGCCTATACGCCTCAGGCACTAATTCATAGGCCTTAAGAATAGATGCTTTAATACTCATAATCACCGCACTGATCAATTGATAGGGATGAGGAGATCTCTCTAGCTTTCCCATAAACAAAGTCTGAAGCAATGCTGTCCACTGCTCTTTAGGCCACTTCATACTTTCGGCCAATCTTCTCGAAGGGCCAAAATACTGTCAACTCTGTTCCCTAAATGTCGGACTAATGTGATATTCCTTGTGGCATCAAAACCTGAATGGGAGGAGGAGCCTAATGTGACCTTTTCTAACTTTTCTTGTCCTAATTTTGTTTTGGCTTCAATTTCTGCCAAACTTCATTTTTCTCCATTGTAAACCTATTATATCTTCTTATTTTTATTTTTTTTCCATTTTTAGCCTGTCCTCTTTTTCTTGTTCCATTTGTAATTTGGCATCTAGTTCCTGTTGTTTTAGTGCCTTTCTAATCAAGTTTTTCTTCTTCCAATTGTATTGTCTTGCCTTTCCTTTTCTCTTCTTACTTTTGCTGTTCTAAGGCAATTGTCCGTTCTATTGCATTTACATTTCCAAGTTCATTTCAAAGCACTATCTGAAATCTAATTCACTAAGTGTTCCAAACATACCTCTTCTAGCAAATCGTCTTCAACAAGATGTGTTATCAACTGATTTTTAATTAACTGTTTCCTCATGCAGCCTAACTTCCTCCATAATACTTGGCCAATCCATTAGTCCGGCTTTTTGAGCACATCAAACGAGACAAAACATCTTAATAAACTCTCTGCGTTAAACGCCATCGTGTATTAACACTTCTGTCACAAATAACAATATACAGTCAATATATCAAAGTTAAGGTGGGTATTGTGTCTGAATATGATAAAATTTGTTCTAATCCAGAAATATAGATAATGCAATGGCTAAATTGGTAGAACGGTAATCTACACATGCTTTTTATTCGAATCGCAATCGACATTCGGTTTCCCAGAGATATGGCTGATCAAAGTCGAGTAGTGTACGCGAAATTTGCCAAAAATGCCCTCATCTCCTATGAATTATCATGTGAAAAATTTCAGAGGTTATATTTAAGATATTTTAAAAGATATTTTTTATGACTGTAAACTTCCATTTTGCTAAGTTGACTACGAAATACTTAATTAAATCCTTTCCATTTTAAAGTTATTAATGTCACTGGATAAGTGATTTTTATGTATTTTTATTTGTTTTCTCTTCTCCCTCACCACTGCGATCTTTAAGAAAATTATTTTAAAAAAATTACAGGACAATGGATGCACCTATTCGTGATTCCTTTCCTTATCTATTATGATAATTCCGTAATCAAAGTGAAATTTAAAAAAATAATTCCAAATTGCACATCAAAAGCGCCCTCAATTTTGTCTAAAGTTTCGAGGCCTATACACACTCGTTTTCGTTAAATACGCAAACATCCAAAAACGAGAACGAACGTAACTATAACGCTCATGCTATGCAACATGAAATTTGGCACACTATAAGCACATTAGGCGAGTGAACCATGAGCCGATTTTCAAAATTGTGTTCCAATTTCAAATTAGACCCATGAAATTATGCGATTGGTCGGTTGCCGGTTGCCATGGCAACGATTATTAAAATCCGGCTTCATGGTTCACTCCGAATTTACCTCCTGCATATTCACCCCCAAGTTTTCGGTCCCAGTACATGTTTAGTTATTTAGTTTTACATTCGTTCTAGTTTTTAGGCCATCCAGAGGCCTTACGGGGTTACCATGGCAACCAGAGGCAAAAACTTTTTCATGGATTTTAAAACTTTGTGACATGGGCTACAATATGATATATAACAGTATATACCAACCACTATTTGGAAAATTAGAAGAAATCATTCAAAGTTCCGTGCGTCAGACCACCATAACCCCCCCCCCCCCCCTTAAATCACACCATCAAATTTGTTGAATTTTGAACCGTCTTTTTTACAGTGTAATTTCCCGAATCCCGACACCGAGCCCCCAATGTTTGTTACGGTCACCTTGACAAGGCCAAAACCCTCAAAACTACGATTCCAAACTCCACTCCTGAATAACTAGACATACACTGTGAACTTGATTACAAATTTTAAACAAAGTATTTATTTTTATTGTTGTGTTTAAATCATCTCATTGAAAACATCGATTAGGTATCAATAATCAAAGATTTAATCCTAATTAAATTAAGTTGTTAATTTATGAACTACTAAACTTACTTCCTGGTGTGTGTGCCGCGACGCGGCTGCAGCAGAATTACTTTATAAAATGCAGAACTCACAAACAAACATCCTGGTGAATATTCCAGCGAAAACGCACCATTTCCATTAGTGGGACGTGTCCACGTACGACTTGTCCTGACTCAGAAAACCAGCTCCTAATGTGACCCCTCATGCTCGGAGTTCGACTAAATATAAAGTCCCAAAAGTGCGTAGCTTGTTTTTAATTATCTTCATACTCCGAGGCCCACAAATATAAACCAAAGATGCTACACAGTCGACGCCTACTATTGGAGCTGAGACACTGTGAACAATGTCACAGTAGTCCACTACAGAAGACTATTTTGACTGCGATTACTGTCGCTGCCAACTTGAAGCAATATGTGTCACTATACTCTGCTAACTTACTTGAGCAGATGTTAGAAACTCTCCTTGAGTAATGATGTTGTGGGGGGGAATACCCTGCCTCATCTTCTCTCACCAGTGCTTTATATCTCCTCTCAAACAATACTAAAGTATCTAGTCCTCTCTATATGAGTCCATGGTGCTAAAGATAGTCCATTACATCATACGTCTGGAAATGCCTCTACCATTCCTCATGTACTGTATAGATTTTGGATCTCATAGCAGCTACCCACTGACCCTTGTGTAATTATACAGCAGTGCCGCACCTATGGCCAGACACATATCACCATGAGTATGGCTAGTCTGATCTCCTAGTCTCAAGTTAACTCCAGAACTCTCCGCGGTTCTCTTGAATACTAATTGCTACATACACACCAGTTATGCACACAACAAATCCAGGTATATTTTAATATCATGTTAACTACGTAGACTAATTTACAATATTTTATATGTGCTAATTTATGACTAATCTTACTCAAGTGAATAATCATTGCACATTCTTTGGGCCTGTAACAATAGCTATGTCCTCCCTCTATCATTACTCACAATGACTCATAAAGTTCGCAATGTTAGCAAAATGGTCAATTTCCCTTGACACACAGGGGAAAATTAATATCCGATTTTCGTGCAGTTTTTGGCTCTACTTGATGGAACATGACCCCCCCACACCCAGCGCCATCCTCAAAAGAGAAGAAAAGAAAAGGGAAGAGAGAAAATTAAAAGAGAAAGAGAAAGAAGAGGGAAACGAGAAGGAGAACAGAAGAGAGAACGGGGAAGTTAAGAATGAAACAAAAGGAGAACGACCTCAGAATGCATGTATTGAACTCAGACTTACATAAATCTAAATATTTGGCTTCCCCTCAAGCCAATTAGTTTTGTTCCAACGCGAACCAACGGTATCAGGAATTGTTTAATTGCCTACATTGATCAAATGTGAAATTAATTTTGAGAAAACACTAGGGGAGCCAGTGGGCCATTTCCCAAGTTTGGGTTCTACCATATAAGGGTTATTCTTTCAGTCCGGGTAGCTGAGTGGTCAATAAAAAAATTGGGTATGGATCGATTCCCTATCCCCCAGCACCATAAACTTATTGGTCTACTGGCTGTCATTTGAATTAATTACTATACTTAACCCTTTCAAACAAAAAATACCTTTCTTTAATAGCTAAATCCCAGAGCTTCCGGGGGCTCTGCCCCTTGACCCCGGCTCCGGCAGGGGCTCTGCTCATGCACCGTATCCGTTAAAGACATTAGCACTAGCTATAATGTGTAAAAAAAAGAGTTCCCCTTCCGCAGTCCAAACTTATACGTCCGTATCAGTGCTCAAATTTTAGAAACTTTCTAGAAGGCGTTTCTTTGCATTGGTTTACCATTTAGGCCGACCCCCCAAAAAGTGTAAATCTTGAAGGTTCTGAATAGCTGAAATCCAAGGGCTTCCGGGGCCTTCGCCCTTGGACACCCAGAAGGGCTCTGCTCCTGCACCACACCCTTTAAAGACATGTTTTTTGGCGCTCGCTATATGCAAATCTCTTTGGCAGGACAAAAGCTTTACATGTATACTGCCCCCCTTTGTTTCTCAGTGAAGCCAAAGGTTAGAACAAACCAGTATTACTTGGGTCTTTTACTTGGAATTGGTTTTATCTATTTACCCTCAAAAACAGTGGTAATTTTGAAGGTTCTGAATAGCTGTAATCCAAGAGCTCTGGGGGGCTCTGCCCCTGCACCCCCCAGGGGCCCTTAAGGCGGGCCCCTGTACCCCACCCGATCAGGCTTTTCGGTTTGCGGCCGGTTGGTAAAGGCACTTGCGGTGGCAGATTCAAACGATCAAGAAAAAATGGTCTGTAAGAGCAATCTACTTAGGGCAATTTTAACGGCCCTTAAGTGGCCCGAACCGTGCGCTTTAGTTGTGATTTTTTATTCACTCACTACACTTCCAAGGACTATTAATGCTAGCACAAGGCAATAACATTCTTCACTTTACACCCCCCCCCCCGACCAAAATTGTCTAGAACGGCCTGGTTAACGTGAATGTGTCTCCAATCTTTTAGAAAGGCGATCGCTCCAATCCTGCTACTTATCGTACTCTCTCACGACCTGAATATCAGTAGATTACTTGAACATATAATCCATAGTCACATTATGGGACACATTTTGAATTTATACTTTTACGTTCTGACAACCAACACGGATTCCGTAAGCAACGTCGTGTGAAACTGAACTTGTAGCCTAAAAAAGAAGACTTGCTAGGATTCTTGATATAGCAGACAAGTCGACCTTATTATAATTAAGGATTTAGCTGGAATAACACCGTTCGTCATCAGAGATTAATTGCAAAATTCGGAATCAGAAACAAAATAAAGGGATGGATGTTTTCTTACCAGCTCCCCAAAAATGTTATCTATTTGATTAGAGAAAAATCTGACCAAATCTCCAGTCACATCGGGTGTCCCCCAAAGAACGGTTCCGTGGACCACTTTTGTTTCTCATATATTTAAACGACCTCCCGGAAAATCTATATATATAACTACAGTCCGCGACAGTAACATCTGACGCCGAGTTGGAATACTTCAACAAGTACATTCAACTGGTTATGCGACTGGGTTAAGAAATAGCAGAATAGCTTTAACTCCTCAAATCGTTTCTACATGCACATTTTCACACAAGAAAAAAAACAGATTATCAAGCAGTACCAAATGGGCGGCCTCCCTCCTACAAGAAGTAAACCAGTATCCATACCATAGGTGTTGAAAGGTATCAAAAAGATATTTCGTTGGCTAAACACATCAAACCAGATATCACAGGAACTAATAAGATCTTAGGCCTTCTGGGATCATCATAAAACGACTCATAAAGACACAATCGAAAGACGTCCACATCGAAGAGTAGCGCGTTTTGTCTTCCATGATTACAAACGTGAAAGTAACCGTAAAACCTCGATCATAGGCACCTTTGGAAGCTGAGGAAATTCTCTAGAAGCTGAAAATCATAATAGCGCCCTCGTTGCAATAATAAAAGTCAAATGCACTTGTTAAAATGCCCGAATTCGAAAGGACACACAAAATGTGTTGGTCGCTATACGGCGTTTTCAAGGAAGGTCAAAGATTAATTTAGCAAGGCTTGACCTTCAGAACACACCCGAGCAAGCAAGATTACAAAAATCAACTTGCCGAAATTCTGCAAAATTTTCATGTGAAGCAAGGCATTAATTGTCATCTTCGTCATGCCCAGGTCGCATGACTGAATGATCTGGTATCGAATTTGGCGGCGCGGTGTCTCAGGTTTGCTTAAATAACTGATTGTACATTGTAACCCCAATCGTAATCTTCTAACATTTGTATGGAAGGTTTCGTTTCTATTGGTGGAGCATTGTTCATTCAACCAAACCCGACAACCACGCTGCAATAGTAAAATATCCGACTCTGACTCGTAACTTGCTGGAATCAAGTCTCGATCGGTCTGGTTTTTTTTCAATGTTGTTTCCCAACTTTTTTTCATGTATATACTCATGGTTAATGTATCATGCGAATCAAATCAACGATTGAACGTGACCGACCGGCCAATTGTTTTAAGGGCAAGTGGCAATCTAGTGCTTTTGTTTTTTACAAGAACGAATTTCTGAATTTTTACAAAAAACCATTTTTCAATATCAACCTGTGTTCTGAGTCGTTACATAACAAAGGGTTATCCCATGCAAGACAATCCTAGTTGTATTTTGTTTTTCCGATTTAAAAGCAGCTATTGGGCCATTTAAAGTCACACAAAACCCACATGGTCTTAACGCGTGCTAGTGATTTTTTGCTGCGTAATGAGACATGTGCGGCGGGTTTTAAATTGTACTTTTGCGGCGAACGCATCTTGGGAAACAAAAATAAAATTTGAATAATGTAAACAAAAGCGCTAATTTGTACCAGATGAAATTTCCACTTCTTCTGATTTTTTGGAATTGAAGACAAAGGGTTTATCATAGTACATAAAGTTGTATTTTATCACTTGCAACAACTACTCAGTTTTTGAAATTAAAAGGCAAAGTTATTTTTGAAAGGACAGCTTGGAAATGGCGTAAAAAGACAGTTTTTACTAAAAAACGGATTTTTCAATGTTCACTTTTCGCAAAATTTGGCAAATTTTCAGACAGAAGATAACTCCAAAAATACCGAAAAGGTAAGGTTTACTTTCCTACGATAGCATCGTCTTCTCTAGGGACGGTTTTCTAAAACTTTCATTTTTTCGATTTCTAACTGAAGATATTCTCCAATATATACTCAAATTTTGAAAGGAAAAGTAAAAATCACACTTTTTGACATTTTTTTCCTTATATTTCGAAAAGTAAGCCTCCTATTAAAAAGATGAAAAACCGTCCCTAGAGACAATTTGTCTCTTTTAAAATAACATAGAAATCATAAAAATTCCAAGTGTTTTTGTTTTTGCTGTCTGAAAATTTTTGGGTGCAAATCAACTGTTTTTTTTTAGTATTTCTCAAAATACGGAAAGTTTTTACATTAATCTGATGCCATCATCGGGTCCAACCGCCAATTTTATTCTAGAAATGTATACTTTTAAATACAATATCAAATATTTGCAAAGTTACCAACGCAAAAATATATAGATACTCCGGAAATAAAACTCAATGTTGACACTGCCCTAAATCTTTAAATCCGATATCATCGGCATTATTTATCCCTCTACTTTCGGGAATAAAGGTATACAAAACACCATAATGTTTCAAAGAACACCCATGTGCGGGTCACCAAAGTCTAAATTCAGAATTTTCAAAATTTAATTTTCGGTTTTTTTGTTTTTTTGTTTAAAAAATTAAACCCACCATTGTAACAGTATGCACTTCAGACAAGTGAATAATTTAAAGTTGGAAACACTTGTTCGTCAGAACCTTTTGTCACTGGATGATATTTTGGGTTATGCTACTAGTGTTTTGGGTTACTGATTTGCCAGCAACGAAATTTAACGGTTAGTTGTTGCAGCGCGGTAATTCTAGGGGTTTGCTTGGAACAACTGACTACTTTCATTCAACTCACTGATAATCTTCTAAATCTATCTACACACTTGTATTGCAGAGTGGCCCATCTCCTCAGTTATTAAAGGACTAACTGTTCATCCAACAAACCTGATCTATACGGAACAAAGATTCAATTAAAAAAAAAAACCACAAGACATAATAAGTTTGGCTGTCCGCCCAATCTTAAAATTGTAAGGTCAAACACAGCAGTATACACCTACATTACAAAAAAGGTTAGAGGTTCGAATAGGTAACATGTCGAATCTTAGCGTAGTGTTTTTGGGGCCATAAAAGATTTGTTTCCCAATTTCATTCAATGACGAAGTATGTTGTTTTGATTCATTTCTTGTTTTTCGGTTTTCAATTTGTATTCTAGAGAGGTTTTGGAATTATATTTCTCCAGATAAAGGTATTTCTTGCGACGTTTTCATGCACGCACACCTTAAACGTTCCTCTCTGAGAGACGAAGGCAATCAACGGGATTAATGCAAATCGTCTCTTGCAAATTATCTGATTGCATATGCATGACGCCTTTTGAAAATACCTTACATTTTGAAAATGGCTTAATTGGGGCATTTTATGAAGATATGGCTATGGTGTCTGCCTTTCAAAGTACATTGGATTGCATAATCATGGAAACACGCTTCTCAATAGGAGGCGAATTGTGTCGCCTGATGATGTTTTCATCAAGCAATTCCGTAATTGAATAAGCATGAATACCAAACCGGCCGCTGATTGGTTCCCGTGAATAAACACCCACGGCACGACCCTCTATCAAAAGACATGAGGGGTAGTTTCTATTGCTGCCATGAAATAGATTTAAGCGAAACACGTTTTAAATTAAAAACCATCCTTAGAACGTGCGATTGGCTCAACCCTCTGTAAAATGGGTGTAAGAGCTACTACTACTAATTCCCTTCATAAATTTAATAATTTTGAATTATGAATATAAGATAACGCGGGTTTTAGACTTTTACAAAAATCAATGTTTTTTTATCCTGTAACCCCCAACCAGCTCCAACCGACAGAGTATAGTTGCCAGATTTCTTTTCCTTTGGAGAGGTGAATTGCTTTTGGGAAACTGTGAATTATTTGAGGGGGAACATCCAAACTTTTGAGATTTTTATCCTTTTGGATAAACTATTATTTTTTCAAATGTGTGATGTCGCCCCAAATTCTACCCACGACCGACCGAACCGACCCTTCAAAAACTGCCGACGCAAAACTTTTGAAAAAGAAAACAAATTCTCCGACCGACTGCATGTGTAATTATTAAACCCCACAAATCCACGCTTTTTAGCCTCGTCTCCAGAACACAGTATTACCCGGAGGTGGTCAATATTGGTAAGGTCTATCTAAGAAAGCATACTAATTTTCTCGTTTACCCTGTGAAATTTTAGTGCTAAGGATATATTTTTGGTTAGGAATTAATGAGCACCAATTACCCCCATTTTGGTCGATCAATAGTCTATTGAGTTTAAAAGGTCCCAGGAAATGCAAAATAAACTGGATGTGGTTTGGTTCAAGTCTACAAGGAAGGGCAAGAAAGCACGCATATTTGGTTTGGTTATACATCATTAGTGAAACTATTGATTTTTCCAGAGAGTAATAGAAAATTCCGGTGACGATGTGAATCTATTCCTGACACTTGAACTGAAAAAAGATGTTTCACTAGTGATGTCACTGATAGTGTATCTTCTTCTGGGCATGTTTATTGGAATGGACTGCCCCATGAAAGATTTTGGAGTAGGTTTATCATCTCATTTCCTGAGACCTTTAAAATCCCGGTTTTCAAGCTGTGGCGGCTTTGATCCAATACTTAACCCAATCGCAGTTCAGCCGTCTCTGAAGTTTCAATCTCTTAGTCTAAAATAATAGATTAAAAATTGTGTCATAAGTGGGGGAATCGAACCCACGCCTACAGATTATAGACGAGCGCCTATACACAACGCTGAGTTACTAATGATATAGACATATATTTAAAAGGTGCCTGTTCCGATTATGTGTATTGGTTTTCCTCTACTTGATGGTGGAGAGCCGGGTCACTTGCACATACTACCCATCAAGTAAACTTGCGGTTTTCCTGGTAACGCAATATGCATGTTGCAAAGCCCTATTCCATTACTGTGCTATATTGGTGGTTAACCACTAAAACAGCGGCTTTTTTTGTTTATATCTTGGATGAAATGGATTTGAGGGATCAAATTTCAGGACGACAATGCGTAAAATACTCTGCCTTTTATCTGATATCAAAATCGACAACGACTGCGGGTAAATCGTGGGGGGGGGGGGGGGGTCGCAATGACCGGAACACGCACCGTTTTAATTTTGCACTTTTATCAATTCTTTTGTGTGCTATGGGTCTAGATATAAGACAAAATATGTAATTTTTAAAGTGTAATTGTTTTAATGTGGGGCATATTTGACCGCCTTCTAAATGTTTTAATTACAAACAAAATTGCCAGCCGCGTGTTTATACTGGTCAACACATGTATCTCATACTTTAATCATTTAGACTTTTATTATTTTGTGAGATGACATTAGATAGGAGTGGGCTAATAGAAGGTGACATTTTCAGAACATGCTCATCTCACACCTTACTTTGATGAAGTTTATGTGTACTGATACCATTTTTGAAAAAAAAATCCGGAAAAATGCAAAATCCAGGGTGCCCCACCAAAATGCGTACCAAATTCAAGATGGCCGCAGGAGGACAAAAAATTGATGTTTTTACATTTTTGGACTAATACAATGTTTTTGGACATTATCTTTGTGGCATTTTTTTAATGTTAATGAGGTCAAGGAATCCATGTTGAGAAAGTTTTTACAAAAAATGGACCAACCTGTTTTTGTAAAAGTCGACTTTTAGGCCAATTTTTGGTGTGGATGGGGCGCTTCGCTTTTCTCACAAATGCGTCAACATATTTTAATGTAATTTCAAAATTTAAAAAATTAAAAAAAGAAAAAACCTAAAAAATTAAATATTTGAGTTTTTTAAATTGGGGCAAAAACGGTTTGGCGGTGGTGCTCATTGAATCTAAAATTTGTATTGTCATTGAAATATACATGGTACAAAAGTCCGTGACCCCTGTACATTTCAATAGACTGCGCTCATGCCATTTCAAAATAGTTCTACGGCCAAAATACTTGATTCATTGAGTTCATGCAGGTAGTACCTGTAGTAATCTTCGCAACTGCATACCAAATTTATTAAATGACAAAGCATTTGCAAGAAATCTGAAAAGCGCTCTCACCTTTCATTTGGTTGGGACAAAATGGCCGATTTTAAGAAAACGCCATGTCTAAATTTCACGAAGCTTGTACAAATGAATTCCTTTCCTCAAAAATAAGGAAACTAAACACCACTTTTGTGCATAAATATTACAGAAGTAATCCCAAATGTTTAAAAACTAATTTTATGTTGATTTTGGTCGGCCATCTTGAATTTTTCACCGTTTTTTGACAGGCACTCTGGATTTCGCAATTTTTTTTCTGCAAGTGTATAGTGAAAATGTGACCCAATTTTTAAAAACGACCCTCTATAGCCCACTCCTAATATAAAGGCCCAATTTTCCGGTTCAAAATAACTTGAAAAGGGAGAAATTGTCGTTGCATTGAATTTTAAGAATGCATTATCACAACAAACACGATAGATTGAGCATGTTGTGGTCAAAGACATACGGTCGATTTTCTGAAACGGTGGCATTTCGGAGGGCTAAGAAACACCAAAAAAATTGTCTCAAAACTGTATGTTTTTATTTTTTTTAATAAACATTTAAGTTTTCATCCTATTTGCCCCAAAAGAAAGAAAAACAACAAGCCAGAAAATAATGCGTGTGGCAGGCAATCGGCCAATATGGTGGTTTATTTACCTACCCCATATAAAGCATGCATGAATTGAATAGGATCCCTTCGTACAATAACATTCTATCAAAACCTCACTAATTATGCACAATTAGCTGTCCCAGACAGGCTGATCTGTGGAAGCTGCAAAATTACCCCGCCCGATTGAGGCTAACTTTTAAGCCCCTTCCCACGGCCCATCTGTGGAGGAAAGATAATAAAATTATACACCCTAAACCCCAAACCCACTATTAAAGGGAATTAGCAGCGATAATGCGAGAGAATCAGAAAATTTGGAAATGCATTGTTTTAACTATAAAATCAGGGATAGTGTCTAAGTTTCATATAACTGCTTTAGTATAGAAAACAATCCACCGACTAGTGAAAAAATGAAGTATTCAAGAAATTTGTTCATAACCATCTCCCCATCTCCTGCAAATAGACAACAGCTTACGGGCGTCTCAAAATCTGCACCAAAACCTGATTTGGCGGTTTACAACAGCACCGAATAAACAAAGATACTAATGTTTTTTGTTTGAGGTCAACTGTATTGGTCACGGTCACAATATCAGCTGGAAATCTGTGATATTTACCGGGAAAGGCCTTTTTGATCTCAAGTCGGATTTTGATACGCCACGTATAGAAATTCAGAAGCAGAATCCGATAAAAAGTACTGCCTTGTCCTATTAATACATGATTTCAAGCCAACCACTTGCAGGTTATGTTGCATAATCCCTGCCAGTAACAAAAATATAAAAATATGAATTTTGATGATTTTTCTATGTTTCGGATTAGCAAATCAATCGCTAATCCCTTTAGCAACGAACACTCACCCCATACAGCTGATCTGTGGAACTGCAAAGAGTACAAATTGAAAACTGAGCAAAATCTTGCTTGTAATTTCAATATGATGAAAATTTCACTTTTTCAAGACCCCAATTAAACCTAACAGTATAAATTTGGTAGACTGCAATAAATCAGTTGATACCTACAGGGTGTCTCAGAAAGAATTACACCCTAACTAATGGTGACCATAACTTCAAAAGTGAGTATATATTGAATAACTTTAAAAAGAATCTTAAACCACATTATTTTTCAATATTTTAAACTGTAAACAACAACTCGATTTGGTTCAGTAGTTTGAAGAAATAAGCGATTATGTAGCCGGTCACATGTCAATGGACACTTCCTTCTAATTTTTTTGTATATAAGTGATTCAGATAGAACAGGCGAGAAATAATCATAATTCTTTCAAATAGGTCCTAAGCGGAGAGTAATCCTGTAAAGCTTGATCTGTGGATGTTTGGCACATGTTACTGCAACTTGTTCCTGGATTTAGACGAAGACTCTCCGTCTGATGGCTGCAATGTTCTGTAAAGTTCGGGTCGGTTCATCCACCTTCCCCAGCGACTCTTGTTCAAATTTGACTTGTACCCGTTTCACGGTACTTCTTCATTGTTCAATATGTCTTCTGCAATGATGATTTCCTGTTGAATTTTAATCTAATTCTGCCTGACCAGAGTAATGTTATGATCGCATATCTGAAAACCACAAAGGCGACGACATGGTCGACAAATGTTGACCTACCATCG